>JAHBCN010001693.1:0-110373 GCA_019359885.1 Listronotus oregonensis | reverse complement strand
TAAAAAATCGGTTTAATAAAAATAATGCGTCAAGCAGGGTGGTCCAACATCTGCGTGCATTTTTTTCCCAAACTATAAAAACGTTGGGGTGGTTCTGTGTTTTTTGTTTACAATTAAGATAAAAATTATTGTTTATCTTAAAAAACCCCTTACCCCCTTATTAAGTTATTTTTTTCCACATTGTGCTGGTTTTTTTTGTGCAACGAAATGTTTTTTTGAAAATAAATTCAAAATATATTTTTAAATATATATATATATATATATATATATATATATATATATATATATATATATATATATATATATATATATATATATATATATATATATATATAAAATTTATATATTTTTTTAACTACCCTTTCTACAGTTTTCTGATAAAATACATATTTTTAAAGTTATTCGCAAACAACCCATTAAAAATGTCGATTTTTTCGTCGAAAAACTGTAACTTTTAATCGCCAATAACTCAAAAAATATTTATTTTACGAAAAAAATGTATGGAACAATTTTTTACTTAGAATTACTTTTTTCATCGATTTTTGCAGTTAAAATGTTATAAAAATTTCCACCCCAGATGGGGTGGCAAACACTCCAGGATAAAAGCACCCCTCGGCTTGATATAAACTTTGATCCTTGGGCTATTCCCTACCTTCTGTAAAAATTTCAGGTAAATCTATGTAGGAGAAAAAAATTCAGGGCCAAAATGCTTTATTTCCTGTACTATAAATTTTGATATTATTTTTTTGTAACAAGATAAATTTTAATTTTTCTATAGTTTATTAGTGCTATTCTACAATTGTTTTGACGTGTAAGGCTATGTCAGAAAAACTTTGCTAAAACTAAAGTTATAAATTTTAAAAAGAAAATCATTAAACACCTATTTATTTTATGTATTTTTTGTCTTAATCATGCAGGAAGGAACCGCTTCAGTTGCATGCATCGAGTGCACAGAGTCGGTTCAAACTTGCAGATCACCCAAAAAGAAAATAAAAAACCTAAGTATCCAATTTTCTTTTGGAAACTCGAGTCTATTTTGTTATTTTCTTAAATTTGGTTGTTTAAATACCCAAAACTTAAATATATTGAAAGGAAATTCTCTCCCAAGGTAGTTAATATTTTGATTAAAAGAAATAATTTTCAATCTCGCAGATAGATTTTCCTTTTTAAACATAACTGAATAAATTAAATATCAGTTTGTATATGTGAGTTTTAGTCCTAAATTTTGGGTTTAAAACTATGGTTAGATTTTTTTTACTAGATTATCAAACGGATAAGGTTGAATTTTTTTTTCCTACAGTAGGGTAATTAATTATCTATCGCACCAATTGTGAATGCAAAAACCTTATCCTTGGGATATAGATTTTTTTAAATAATATGTTAAAAAACACTAAAGGTATAAAACCTAATATTACTAAACCTTATCAATTTAAAAAAATTAATTATTTTAAAATTATTGTTAGGTTTTCAGATAAAAATTATCTTTTACGTTGCCTATTCCTCTATTTGAAAACACACCGACTTTTGACCAATTTACGATGCACACGTTTTTAGATTTAAAAAAATGTAGATGTTTCCGATTTTTTTTTATGTTGTACTTAAAAAAGTATTTTACCTATGATTGTATAATTTAAATAAAGTCGTTATATTATTAAATAACTTATTTCTTTTAATGTTGAAATATTATTTGCTAAGCTGGTCTTATCCAATGCTCAACTAGTTTCTCATTTAGGTATTCAGCGATGTGAAAGATCAATCATATAACCTAATGACTTTAATTTAGAACTAGATGCACGTTTTTGGAGATACAAAATTATTAGGTATGAAATGAGTTTTTAAGAGCGTATACATCTTGAATTATTATTAAGCAAATAAGTGAATATAATATGAATTAGATTGTAATTATAAATTTATTTAAATAATATTGCATTATAAATTTGTATTAGAACTACATAATTTTCTTTATTTGGTAATAAAAAAAATATTAATCTTTTTTTAAGTTTGTTTTGCATTTGGACAAATTTTTATTTGTCTAATTTAGCTTGCAAAAAGATATATTCCAAAACCTACCCTCGTTTTATATTGGGAATTTATTTAATAATTTGACTAGTTTAAGGGGTTACATACAGTCGAAAGTGTCAAAAATTGATTTAAAAGGATTTTGGGTCTTTTTATTTTATTTAATTAAAAAATTGGTTACATATTGTGGTAGCTTTAAACTGTATTTTTAACCGTTTTTTTATAAAATAATAATTTTTAAAGCTAATATAGCTGATCTCCGGGAGTACCTCTAAAAAATGACATCTTGCGGTTAGCACGAGCAAAATATTTTTTTGACAAAACAGCAGTTTATCGAACAAAAAGAAATCGATTTTTGACAAAATTTTAAACCTTAAATATTTTATAAATAAAAAATATTTAGTGGTAAAGAAAGCTTTTAATAAGCTGCTAAAAAATATACCTAAAAACTTGTGTTAAAATTTGAAACTATTCCATTTAGCCATATCCGAGAAGTTTTGCCCACCGACTTTAAAAATACTGTTTTGAGAGTGCATTTTGGCACACTATATTAAGAATAATTAAATATATGTTATGTGCAAATAACTTCTATAATATTTGTCGAATTAACCTAATATTTTCTGTGTGTGTGTACTTAAATATATGTACAATAAAAAAACAAAATTTAAAAAATCGATGTTTTAAAATACTAGTTACAATAAGCCTTAATAAAAACTTGTTAATTAAACTTAATTGATTTGGTCTGCCTGTGTATGGACAGTACACCTGCGTTTGCGGCGAAAATGCTGATATCTATGGCCAACATGGGTTAAGCTACAAAAAAGCGCAGTGCGTTCTTCTAGACACAGTCAGAAATAAATGGCATGGAATGACATTATCAAAAGAGTTTTGATTTCAGCTGAAAATCCTTCTGTGTTAGAGCCTTTTGGAATTTGCAGCAGCGATTGAGAACGTGTAGATGAAATGACCTTAATTCCCTGAAAATATGGAAAACAATTACTTTGGGACGCTACTTGCAGCCGTACTCTTGAAAATCCTATCTAGATAAAACTTCTAATTTAAAAGGTGCGGCTGCTCTTCTTGCCAAGAATAAAAAAACATTTAAAATATAAAGACCTTGAAGACTGCTTTATCTTTATTCCTTGTGCTGTTAAAACTTTTGTTTCTTTGGGTAATGAGCCCAAGGGTTTTGTAAATGAAATTTGGAAAAAAACTCCCTGCAAAAAATTTCAAAGTTTCATTATACAAAAATTTGGTTTAGCTATGCAACGAGGTAATGCAGCATCGGTACTAGATATAATCCGTAAGGACCTAGGACTGGATGAAGTTTTTAACTATTCAATATAGATTTAGTTATTTAGTTAATTCTAGAATATTGTTATTTGGTATTTATAACATTATATATTTTAATATTTGTATAAGCAAATTATAATACATTTAATACATTAAACTGTGTAATAAAATTTATATTCTTATAAGTTAGCATTGCAAACTTGCCCAATGTAAGCGTAACTTATAATATTCTTTAAAGTTATAAATATATTAAAAAGACAAATCGCAAATTAATAAGTACCAAATTATTGCAGACTATCCCACTAAAACTTTTTTTACTTAAATACGTTTAAGTCTTACATGAAATATTAAATTAATAAAAGATCTTTTTTTTTATTTGCATAATATACCATATGCACGAAATTAAAAAAATAAATTTATCTTTTTATTTAAAAGCTAGTAGGTTCTTGATCCTAAAAATTAGTAGTTTTTGTCCACGCGTTATTTACCATAAGTAAACAAATAATAAATAGATATTTGTAAAATTTAACTAACTTTATTAAAATTATACTAAAGCTATACAAATAAATAATGAATTAAAAGACGCACATGATATTCAAGTTAAAGTAAAAGTTTACCATAAGAGCAAAATCAAATTTTCTTTATCTTTATAAGTACACACAAAACTATAGCAATTATTACTTATTTACTATTTGTTATTAATAAATCAATAATATATTAACACATATTAACAAACAAATAATTTAAAAAAAACAAAATCTAAAATATATGTTACAAGTTTACAGCACCCACATTTTCATATAATTGGCAATGGATGCTGTAATCACAAAACTCTGATTTCAAGTTTCCAGTCAAACAAATATGTTACTTAAAATTTATACATTAAGGAGTCAGTTTTTAATTGCACCGTCTTGGTAAGATAAATTTACTATTTAGAATTATTGTTACAAAAATGCCTGTGTAAGTAGATTTTTCTCTAATTATAAGTATTGTTTTGTTTTAAGTTTTATTACAAACAATAAAAATAAAATGATAAAAATATTTAAACACATTTTTTGGTTATACAATTAATATCAAAGGGTATGAATGTGTTTTCTTGCTTTAAAATCTGATTTAGTTTACTCATAATTGTATCATATATTTCTCTGAATAATAGGCAATGTGTTTTCAGTTTTAACAATCCTATTAAGCACTATGGCAATCAAGGCGGCCATGTAAGTGGATTTGTAGATTAAAGGTGTAGTTGTGTAGAACCGAATTGAATTATCTTGTATCTTTGCCACAGATTAAAATCGCCTACATGTACATTTGCCCAAATAAGGGTAAGCTCTGAAACAAACCGTTTTGATTTAATCGACATTAAATGAAGTACACCCCTCGGCACAAAATCATGCAATTTAAAATTCTTACTTAACTTTGATGGTTTATAACTTTTTTATTTGTATTTCAATTTTAGATTTTTCTATGAGTTTGTAAGTAGATGAATTAATATTGTTTTTTTATTATTCTGGTAATACCCACATTTTGCTTATAAATATGGTGTTATACGTGGATAAATGAAAACATTGTAGTTTATCCCAACTTGAAAATACCATGTATTCCTAAGATTTAAATTTTTGAATAATTTTTTTCTTTTAAAAGCTGCACAATTAAAAAAAAACTGATAAAATTTAATATATTTTTAAAAAATGTCGTAAAGATTAAATTAAAATGGCGTTGAAAATGGAGCTCCAAGCGCCCATGGTTACATTGAGAACCTTTTATTGGGAACCAATTTAGACTGTTGCATAATAACGCTAGACCTCACGTTGCCCAAGTGGCAAGTATATATAATATATCTGGATGAGATTTGAATGTCTCGCATGCAGCTCAGATCTCAGTCCGATCAAGCATTTTTGTGATGCATTGGAAACAGCTATTTCCTCTTATCCCATGCTATCAGGAAATTTTGTAGAGTTAAGGGTGACACTGGCAGATCAATATCAGCTATTTCCCAGAAAGTGTAAAAAAAACCTTATCCATTCGATGCCAAGAAGATTGCAATCTGTCATTGCTGCAAATGTGTTTTTGTTTATTTAAAATTGAGCAGCTATTACAAAAATAGGTATAATCAGAATATTAAAAAAAAACAAACCTAATGAATATATCCAAGATAATACAAAAAGACTTTTAAATAAAATCATCTGCTTCAATTTTTCCACAGGGTGTTTTAATGTTAAAATAAAATACAACATTGCCATTTACCCATGTATAATACCTTCTAAGCAAAAAGTGTGTATTACTAGAATCATTTAAAAAGAATGTCAATATATATACCCACAAACTAATAAAAAAAATGAGAAATGAAATACAAATAAAAAAGTTATAGTACGAGATTCGAATTAGAGGTGATCGTATCAAATATAGTAGGTAAACAAATGTATATAGATTATTCAGATTTTAAAGAAGGAAATAAAATCCTTAAGAAATTTTGAAAGCACCCAGGAAAGCTTGATATTCTGCCAAAAAAAATTAAAAGCGGTACGAAAAAGCTTACAATAAATATTAAAATATCATATCATCATCCGAGTAAAAATGTCTTAGAGACGTATTTTGCTAAAAAATCATAACAATTTACCTCTTCCACGTTATGGAGCTTATACTTAATGCTGAAACCAATGCTGATATATTTTTTGTATATTATGGTATCGGTTGATAAAAATAAAATTGTTTATAATTGTGTTTGGGTTTTATTTTTTAAAATAGTTTCGGTCAAAAAAAACATGGTATGTTACACAACCGAAAACAGTGTTTCGCAGGTTTTGCCAGGCTTCATTAAAATTTAAATTTGATGAAAAGGTTACGTTAATATATCCAGGAAACCCAACCGTCATATTTTTATTTATGTCAAGGTAAAAAGTAAATTCAGTTGCAAATTGGTGTTATTTTATAATTATTTTGGCTAAAATTGACAAACTGGAGAAAAATGGTTTAAATCTATTTCCTGATGAATATTTGCAAAAATCTAATAAGGGTACAGTGCAGCTAGCATCAAAAAAATCAGAAGCAGAACGGAATGAGAAAAAAGTGTTCTTTTCTTAATGGAAATGTGAGAATAAAGAAGATTTTATAAACGAAGACGTAATTATGGCCTATCCTAACAAATCCTACTAAAAGTTTTACCGGACTTAAAATTAAAACAAAAAAATAAATAAAGCCTTGAGTGTCACACTAGTTAAATCAACTCTTTTAACATTTGGGTGACACTTAAGTACACCCGGTATAAAAACTTATTTTAAGTTAGTAAGTTACGTATTTTACTTGTAAGCTGTAAACCAAAAACGCCTTTTTGCTAAGGCATGCTACTTAGTATTAACACGACCTGGTCATGTGATATATTTAGTTTTTTTTCTACAAGGTATTTTGGATTTAAAAAATCTAAGATGGAAACTATGGACATTTTTATTAAAAATCTGTTACATTTATTCATAACTAAAAATGTCTGTAGTCGGACCTATTTTTTTTTCTATAGCAACTACCAGATATATCTTTGGTGGGGTCAACAGTTTGTCTTTAATAAGTAGTTGCACCAGTTTGTAAAATACTAATATACCCTTATTTTTATTTTCGTGCTATTTCTATTTACTATAGGTAGGAAACATTTATAAAAATAAAAGCAATTTTCTTAAAAGACACAAAAAACGATGAACCAGTAGGGTTTCAAGAAACCATTAGATTAATTAATGCTTCTTTGACTTTTATTAATTAGCTCCATTGTGTGATCCCTGCGCAATTAATTTTAACTGTTCTTTTACCAAATTATAGATTTTCTGTCGTGACAATTTTAAGTGACCAACTCTCGTAATAAAATTAAAGTAAAAACAACATATCTTTATATACTATGTAGCTGACTTCTTAGCTTTTGCAAAGTTTGAAAGATACATATTTCGGGGTGGAAAGTAATCACTTTTCACTTAAGTAAGTATCAACATTCAATAAATAATCAAATTATTTGTTTTAGTTTCATTTGGCTAAGTAAAAATTTTCTGTTATACATAAAAACGTTTTTTTGTATCTACCAAATTGCCTTTGACTATGGTGAGGTATACATCGGGGAAACAAAGAGACCACTCGAAATTAGAGTTAAAGAACACAAAAAACATACGAAATGAGGTGAAACGTCGAAGTCAGGGAATGCCGAAGACGCTTGGTCAAAACAAAAGCGCATACAATGGTCGGAAGCAAAAACCATTCATAAAGAAACCCACTGGAAGAAAAGAAAATCTAAAAAAGCTGTAATAATTGTAAACAACCAAAATGGGTTTAGCAAGCCTAACATCGATATTCCGAACATCTGGGAGCCGTTGCTGAACCGTGAAAAGTCTTTCAAGCTTCGGTGAACAAGGGATAGTATTTAAGTCGTAGTTTTTAGGAATAGTTTTTAGTTATCACTTGAAAACGGTTGGAGATACATCACTAACCAAAACGTTGTGTAACAATTACCAAATAAAAATAATGGAAGTCCAAGATTTTAGTGTTATTGATACATTAAAACATTCTTAACAATTTTCGATACAAAGTATTACTAACTTATTTCCAACATTCAACTGGTTAAAAGCGGCAAAAATTGTTAGTCCATGCTGAACATTCTGCGTAGAAATGGTAACGTGTTTAATAGTATTCTTTGACATTTGGCCAAATATTCTTGTGGCAATTTGTACCTAAGGATCTGTTTGACTACCGTCAAAGATTTGCATCCCTCTAATCTCTTTACCTAGAGAATGTCACCACGGCTGTTAACCAATAAAGTGACTTTCGTTATTCGGAAGCAGTGTCCTGTGTATGTTTCACAACACATCAGCTTTGACTGCATTTTTTTGGAAATTACCTTATTTAATTGTGGCCAAATGGCTGTCAAGTGATTTTGCCAAAATTAATTGCAAAAAGAAGTTTTTATTTAAAACGTCTTAACGAAGAGCAACACGTTTTTAATTAAAATTATCTGTTCTTTCATTATTCACCATGAATACTCCTTTTCCTTTCTTTTATAGAGTTCGTCACTTTGACATGCACCTGATACACAAATTATTGAGTTTAGATAGCATATCGTCAGGTGCATTTTTCAAAAAATGCCGCAATGTACTTATCGAATAATGTGAACTTCTTGGATATATATTCTAGGTTTTGTTGTTTTAGTAAATAAATGCAAGTAACTTTTAACATATTCACATTATATTTAATGCTTAAAGTAGTACGCAGCATCGAGTAAATAAACCATCGAGTTGTGGGCTTTTTAATTTTGGCAATTTCACTAAAATATGCCATTACAACACTTTTGAAATGAGCTTTCTAAACACCTTTTTGCGAGCACCAATTCTTTAAAACATTATGAATTATATCTTACCTTACAGTGCTTTTCTCGGGTAAACAAACCTTTTTCCAAACCTTTCGCGGCTTCTCTCAATTGAGGAGAAGTACAATTGATTTCTTCTGATTGGCTCATTTTTCTCTAAAACATTTTTTAACAACTAATTTAACTTTAATTTTGCTTATTTGGTGCCATGGTAACCATTGTCAAAAAGTCAACTTGACTTTTTTTGTGGATGGTGGCAAAGTTTGTCGTTAAACAAGAATCTCACTTTGTTAATTTCTCACGTAGTTATATTTGTTAAAAAAGAATATTTACATTAAAAAAGTGTGGTTGTAAAATAGTATAGAAACCTTAGTGTAAAGTTGCATTTTTGTGTCAAAAAATGGTTCACCTCGGTGCTACGCGCCTTAGTAAACCATCCTTTTTTTCGATTCAAATGAAACTCTTTCCACCTAGGTATGTTATATACTAATTAATTATTAAGGGTATAAAGTTAATTTCCTCCAAGAACACAGGTAAAAAACTACTGTTTTTTCTAAATTTATGGCAATGAAAACTTGTCCGCTGCTTACAAACTTTAATGATGGTGAGCTGATGTAATCACTATAAATTTTTCTAGTCAACACCAATAAAGCGAAACACAAAATTATTGTTCTTAACATTATCAATGAATAATATTTTAATTTTTATTATGAAATTTTACTTTAAAAATATTTGAATTAATTTTAAAAAATTAAATACTTTTAAGTAGTTTTTTTAGTATTTTTTTTTATTAGCAAAGGCTTTAAAACTCCTTTTTCATTGTAAACGTTGATTAACAAATTAAAACTTTTTATAATTTGTTATAGGATGCGCTACAAGTTTTTCATTAAAAACTCTTAATTGAAAAAATTAATTTAAACTTCAAAAAATTTTTAATTATCTCGTTGCGTTTACTGTTACCACTTCTTTTATTAGCAGTGTTGATTGACTTATAGGTAACTTTAGCTTTTAAACAAGAAAAATCAAAGCACATAATTAAACCTTTTGTTTAAACGCAGAGACATTTTGGTATTCTACATAAAAAATTAATTATTTTGGTAAAGTTTTTTTATTTAATAAGTTTAATGTTTGCTTTGCTAGGTTCGATTTTTTTTATTTTTGTTTAATAATGGTTACTTAACAAAAATATATCGCAATTGTTTAAGATGTTAGTAACTATGCAACAAGCGCCATTGATTATTTAAATTTTTAACAAAAAAAATATGTTTGGTTAGCTCAACACTTAACTAAAGTAATGATTTGCAAGTATGATAATTTATGTGCTCATATTTTATAATTTAAGTTTTGAAACATTATTTCTGGTTAGTTCTGATTACAAACAAACATACCTTTTATAAAAAAATTTAAAGAACAAACCTTTAGGATAGTCAAGAATTACTTGGTAATACCCATAACTTAAAAAATTACTTTTTTGGAATACTATTTTATTAATTTTTTAGTAAGATTTATCAACATAGTTTGTAAATTGATAATAGTATAGCTTCTAGCCCGTGTTGATGTTTTTAAAATTTATTATCGGAATTTTAAGGAAACTCTATGTCTAATACATTTTGGACCGCGTCGGTCGTGATCATAAGGTATAGAATTGTAAACGCACAGAATAGAATGACCCTTTCGAACTTGCAGGTTTTTAAAAAAACTATAAATTATCTTTAAAATCAAAAAAAATTATCAATGTTTTGGTGACAAGTTAGTCACAGTTTATAAGATTTAAATGAAAAATTTTAAATGTGCTTAAAATTAGGCCATAATTAAAATTAAAACTTTTTTGAAAATGTAAGGGTTTCTAAAAATCTATGTCATAATTTTTGAAGTGATATTACAAATAATATATCTATTTTTTGTGACAGGTACATTTAATACTTTAAAAATTAAAAAAGATGAATAAATGAAGTTTTGCCTGATTTTTTGTTAGCATTAAGCACAAGTAATACATTATTATAATTAAAAAAACGGCAATTAAGGGTTCACAATTTTATTTAGAGCCACTTTTATAATATCGTATCATCCGAAGGTAAAACCAAGGTTTAAGTACGGCTTTAGAAAATATGCCGACTACAATATGTTTAATACAGTATTATTAAAGTTATTTTCGTTATGACTAAAGTTTTCCTTAAATGTTAAATGTAATTATCGATGTTTAGCTTTATCAATATTAAAAGTTATTTTTTTGGGTAATATTTAAAAAAAACAAAAATAACTATTTTTTTTCTTCGGGGTTTGTTTTTGGGAATTAAAGAAAAATCATAATCGGCGTAACCTACCCGGCTAAATTCAAGGTTAATAAAATTTTCTTTGGTGTTATAGAAACGAGCAAGTTTGCAGGCGCCGCATGTGCAAAGTGGAAATAAGTTTTTTAAAGTATGTTTTAAAATAAATTACCAATTGGACTTTTTATTTTATGAAACTGTCAAATAGGTATTTATTAATTTAATATTAACAAAAAACAAAATATTACCAATGATATCTAATGACTTTGCCTATCCACAATGACAAATCTCTAATTTTTGACTTTGGTTTAAACCATAGTTTAACACGACATTGTAAAAGTGGCTCCTAATGATACAAAACATTTTCGTTTGTCTTTTGTTATATATATATATATATATATATATATATATATATATATATATATATATATATATATATATATATATATATATATTATTATATATATATATATAATATATTATATATATATATTATATATATATGTAATATATATATTATATATTATATTATATATTATATATATATATATATATATATATATATATATATAGTATATATAATATATTATTATTAATATATATTATTATATACCATTATTTGCAAAACTCGCCCTATGCTTAAAAGTAAATTGTTCAGAAATGAAAAAACTGCTTACAGCACTGCTAATGCATTATAATTTGCTACTTGTTTTTTCACTGGTAGCTCCATAGGAACAGAAAAGCAAAAGCACTAATAAGAAACCTAAAACTATAATATTTTTGCTAAAAATAAATAAATAAATTGCATAGAGACAGTTTTGCAAATATAATTTAAAAAATATATATTATCCGAGTTCTTGCCTTCAAACATGATAATATTAAAACTAGTTAAAAACAAATCTTAATTGCATTTATTTAAGTGGATAGAAAACAAAGAAACATTTTTTCTAACAAAAATAAATGTGGCCAATTTATTCAAAACAAAATAAAAATATAAATTATTCAAACAGGAAAATCCTCAGTTTAAGTTTGTCATCCCTCCAAAATATCATCTTCTTCGTGTGTTAGGCAGGCTTTGTGAGATGACTTTTATAAAAAGTTAGTTGTGGAAGACTCCTCCAATCGTTTCCATAATGTTGAGCCAGCAATTTATTATAGTACTTTTGCCGCCCTTCAATTGATTGCCTAATGGTATCTTTTTAGGCGATAGCGAGGAAACTCTGCATTTTTTTGCAAATACCTTTAGGGTTCCCACTACTAGTGCGATAATTAGATTCGCCTTGCACCAGAACAGTACTATTATTGCTGATGAAAATGAAACATTTTGCTTTGTTGAAGGCAAAATGCCATGATGAGGGATAGTCTCCAGTCAACCCCCAACTTTCAAACAGTTTTATGTTTTCTAATTGTATCATCATATTGACAAGGTTCAACAATTACTAGTGCCTCCCTTATGTCCTTTTCAACCAAACCAAAAAGCCTGTCGGGAGGGATGAATGAATGTCCAACCATCGGAAAAATCAGTTCCAGACAATTAATGTTTTTGGCCCGTCTTCTTGAAGCCAGTGGGTCAGCATTGCCATCATTATGGTATTTTTGTTTTGGCCGCTACACCCATCGGCAAATAAATTTATTTTTATTACGGAATTTTTAAAATTGAAGTTAACCAAAACATCTCGAACAAGCGATGTTATGCATTAGAATTTTTCGGAGATTGAATTTCGGTCCATAAATATGAAGACATTTGTGTCTCTTAACTGAGTCTGGGAGCTACCACATACGACTGTAAAATAGTGGTTATTAATTTGCTGGCTAAAGTAGGCAGATTGGTCAGGCAACATTGGTAAGGCCAGATTCTTTTGGCAATCAAAAGAAAAGTTGACTGTTGTTGGTTTAGTGTATTTAAGTAATTTGAAAAAGGCTTTTGCCTTCAATACGTGGAAGCAATGTTCCACAATTAATTGTTGCCTTCCTCTCGCGGATGTCATTGATTTAAGCTGTTCTTTTGTCCTCAGGCAGAAAGAACAACAGTCAGTCTAAAAAGTCACGTGATTATTCTAACGCGCGCTGTTGGTTCAAACGCATTCAGCGAGTTTTGCAAATAATGGCCTCATATATATATATATATATATATATATATATATATATATATATATATATATATATATATAAAATATATATATATATATATATATATATATATATATATATATATATATATATATATATATATATATATATATATATATATATATATATATATATAAAAATAATAATTAATATAATATATAATATAATATTATATATATATATAATTATATTTATATATATATATATATATATATATATATATATTTTATATTATATATATATATATATATATATATATATATATATATATATATATATATATATATATATATATATATATATATATATATATATATATATATATATATATAATGATTCTATAAAGCAATAATTAAATTTAATAGACCAATTTAAAATACGTTAACTTTTAATAGCCAAAAAAAGCAACAATTTTAAGTCATTTAGTCTCCAAACTTTTATTTTTTGTGTCCATCTTTTGTTTCGAACTAAACTTCTTTTATTTCTCATTAAAGTTGATGAGCGTATTTAAAATGTTGTCGCTAATGTAAATTGTTCTGGAATGATTTACACGTTTCGTATTTTAAACTTTAAAAGATAAAACTAGGAAATTAATTTTAAAAGCTTTATAAACATAGGAATTTAATTCATTGCTAGAATAAAACGATATTTAAAATTAAAAGGAATCGATAAAGTGTATTTGCTCCACAGACTACTGCGGTATAAATTTATTACTGGCAAAACATCTCATGATCCGCTTACTTAGCACAACCTGATCTACTTTTGATTACTTATGTAAAAAATTCGGTAGTTATAAGAGGTGTTAGAAAGTCGAAAAAATATTTTAACTACTGGGACTAATATTCATCAAATTTTAAATTTTCTCAGAGTGTTACATTTTACGGGCTGACATAACCTTCAAATCCCTTTTGAACTTTTTTTCCACAACCCCTGTTTTTGTTAAATTTAAAAACTTAATTGGATATTTTATAGCCCAACCTTTTGGTTTTTTTATTATTTTTTTTAAATTTACGAACTAGTTAAGACATATTTGGGAAAATATGTTAAAATACTGAAAAAATTTTAGGACACATTTTGAAAGGAATTTAAAAATCAAGACCCAAAAATACTAACACGCTCCAGAAATTAAAAAACTATATTATGGTTATTTTAGCACCAGGATAGGTGTAAAATTTTAAAAATGAAAAAAGTATAAAAAAACTGAAAAAATATTAAAAAGTTTAACATCATGTATATTGTAAACGAAGGATTTATGTTAATAGGAAGTTTTTTTTTATCACTTGTAACATCACATCCTTTATTATGTACATAAGGTTTAGAAATACCCTGTATAATATCTTTATATATTTAATGATTAGGCTAAACTTTGTTTTTTTCATTTTAAAATAAAAAAGATAGTAATCAAATTGCGTATGCGTATAAATATTTTTAAAATTGTTTTTAAAACTATAATTAATTTTCTATTTAATAAAATATATTTTTTATAAAAAAAATAATTAAATAATTTTAATTTAACTTGACCGCTGACGATTTCCAGAAATCAATTAAACTTTCAGTGGATTTTAGGTGCTACAATAATAAATCTTTTATCGCCCTACTCAGAAAATTTATGACGTGTAATATTGCAACATCATGCAAGGTATTTTTACCCAAGAGAATATACGAAAATTTTAAAATTGCTTTTAGTCCTAAGTTTGAAATTACTTTGGCAAGAGATACCAATGGAAAAAAATCTTTTGAATTGAAATTTTGCGGAATAGTAGTTTTCTTAACAAGTGCAAAAAGTTATACTTTTTCGCACTTGTGACCCAAAAAAAACACTAACTTTTAAACATTTATTGTTTAAGTAACATAATTTATAACAATACATTTTTAAACTAGGTATTAATATTAATATAAATATTAAACATACGCCAAAAATACCTTTTCTCTTATGCTTTTGATTTGCTTCTTCTTACACCAGTTGAAAAAGTGGGTGTATTGCTGCTCGTATCTGTCTTTTGGTAATGAGTTCATATTTACCTCATTGGCAGCCTTTACAATATATTCAGGAAGCCCTTCATCGAAATAATCAATTATTTGACTTGGTAAAAACATTTAAGACTAAAAAATATTTTTACAGACTTTTATGGCTTAGAACACCGCTTTTGTTGCTAATAAAATAATACAGAACAAAACCTGGTTTGATGTTTATTTGACCTAATATTTTAAAAATTGTAGAAAAACATCAAAATAACTTTTAAAGAAAAATTGCATACTTAAAAAAATACGACAGGATAGATTACATATAAGTATCCAAATTGGTAGGTATTGTTATTAAGAAGTGATTCAATTTATTATTAAGCCAATCCGATACAGTATTAGGTCTAAATATAGACGGTTATACTTTTCCGCACTAGTGTGGGAAAGTAACATTTTCCGAACTAAAATACGTGATGGGTCGAAAAAAAAATGTTTTGTTGATTAATAGCTTCAATGTGCCCAAAATCTGACTATGCATAGACAACTAAATAACTCTTACAAGTTAACATTTTATTTCAATAATATCACCAGACCTATAATTCGGCAACATGATAAAATAAAAAAATATAAAAAATACTTTGCCATTTACAAAACTAAAATGACTAATCTACTAAATGATAGTTAATAAGTGAATTGAAATACATAGTACTGCCACTACTCATCATTTCCAACTATTTCCAAAAATACCTATGCAACTAGTTTTTACATTTTCTGGAAACTGGTTATTTTTTAACAAGTTGACTACTTGCTCGAACTTCGCCTTGCGACGTACAGTGACGGCCATTAAATCTTGGGCAGAAAGTTTGCCAAATTTTAACTTTTCTGCCAATTTTTGTAAATCGCACTTTTTTACCTTGTTTTACTGTTAATTACTGTAAATAAAGCAAAAGGTAACAGAAAATATTTGTATTTTATAAAAACTAGCAAATTAATAAACTTATTAACAATTTAACAAATTCAAACAAACTTAAATATCCTTCAAAAACGAAAAGCAATTTCCCGGCATCGGTTAGAACGGCACGGAGAAGAATAAGGCAAATATCAGAATTGCGCTGCCACCCGGCAACCTTAAAACCGTTTTTAAGAAATGCAAATAAAGAACAACGCATTGGATTTGCTTTACAATTTTACTTGGAACCTCCGATTTTTGGGAAAATACAATATTCACCGATGAAAAAGTGTTTCAGTCGTGCTACAATGGGATACCTAAGGTATACAGGCCTCAAGAAACAAGATTTGATAAAAAATATACTCAAAAGGACAAAAGTAGTGTTTGGGGGTGGCTAGTGAACAAGGACTTGGTGTATGTTATTTTGTCGAAGAAAGGTTTCAATGCGGGAGTAAAATTATTATAAAAATATTATTTATTTAATATATATATATATATATATATATATATATATATATATATATAATATATATATATATATATATATATAATATATATAATAATATATATATATATATATATATATATATATATATATATATATATATAATATATATATATATATATATATATATATATAATATATATTATATATATATATATATATATATATATATATATATATATATATATATATATATATATATATATATATATATATATATATATATATATATATATATATATATATATATATATATATATATATATATATATATATATATATACTATATTAATTATATCATGCTTCCTTTTTGTACTGGATCATTTCCGGACAGAAATTTTATTTTTCAGCAAGTTAAGTGTCCCGTTCATATGGCCCGGCAGGTCGATGAATGGATGGAAGAGCAGCGTATCAGGGTTTTACCGTGACCCGAAAGTAGTCCGGATTTAAATGATATGGAAAATGTTTGGGGCCTATTTTTTTTTAAAAAAAAATAGGGAAAATGAGTTTAGGCTGCAAAATGTAAGCGAACTTAAAAATAAAATTTTGGAGGCGTGGAATGAGTTACGAGGTAACACGGACTACGCCCGGGCTTTGGCCCTTTCCGATTAACTAAATTATTGTCATGTTCTTAATTCGATAGTTTGGGACGACCACTTCCAGCTTTTTTCTCAAAGAAGTGTGTTTCCGCATTTTTTTTAACAAAATGAAAGGTACTTTTTGGGATTTTAAGCTTTTCCGCCACATTCCTCTCTGGCCAACCTCTCTACTCATTATAATGAATAATTAATAGGTTTTTGATCCAAAATTAGGTTTGGCATTTTAAAAAATCTTTTTAGACACTGACAACGGACACCTCTTTCTTTATTAGGTTTTTAACAGGTATTTATATTCAGTAGAAGAAAGTATAAGCCTATTTTACAAAAAGGAAAAAGAATTGCCCAAGATTTAATGGCCGTTACTGTACCTGTAACAACGCGGCGTCATCTTTTACAGTGCTTGTTTCATTGCAATTTCTTTTTGACATAAAACCAAAAAAAAACTGACATTATGTGTCAAAATCAACACATGCATCCATTGTAGTTTGTCAAATTATATTCAGTTAATATTAATCGGGGTTCTTTGTTTTAACGTTGATTAAAAAATGGTTTGGGAAGATGCTTAATCGCTGTGGTAATACGCAGGCATAGTATCAAAATTAATAATCTTATACGGAAATATAACTGTCTCTCTCAATACCATTTAAATGTACCGTCTCCGATGTTGGAATCTTGTCTGCCGAGTACGCGTGATTGATGCTGCCCCCAACGACTGGTCAACTAACCAAAAAATTAATATATAAATTTTGTAGTTATTTCGTTTTCGTCCGGTTTCCATCTCCGCATTTCATGCAGAGTTGCCAGTTCTTACCGTTTCGCGCGTTTTAGAGAAACTAAAACATGAATTTATGTATAAATCAACTCGATCAATGGTATATCTAATATAAAAATGAATTTTTTTTTGAGTATTGGTATTAACGTTGATTATTAACTATAAATTTTTATGGAATGTTAAAACTTTATGATAATATTATTAAACGATATAACATGCGCATGCCTTTTCCACTTTCGATTACTTCTTTTTACAAAAGACTGTGGCACATTTAAGGAATAAAACTTAATTTTAAAATTTAAAAGTAAATTAAAATTTTCTGTCCATGTTGTTTTTACGAAAAAAAGTTAGGATGTAAGTAGGAAATAATTTTTTTGAAAAAGTAAAGTTTGAACATGATGAATTTTTAAGTTCAATTTTTAATATGATTATTTACTGCAGGCGCGAACCTACGGGGAGGAGGCGATAGGGGCGATCGCCCCCATCTCTGGAAAATTTTCGACTTTTTATTTTTTGAAAACTGTTTAAGAGGATCGAAGACATGGATTTGAAGTACAACAAGCCAAGATAGACTTAACTTCTCTGGCTTTATTACATATCTACAGAAAGATAAATGTAAATCCAGAGTGTGTCATAGACAAATTTGCGAAAACCGAAAATCGAAATACGTAATTTATTATACACTACTGCAAAAACTTAAGGAAGTAAGAAAAAACTCTAAATTTTTTAGTGATTTTTGAAGGGCTATATTTTTGTAAAAAAGGGTCATATCGAGATCGTAAAAAAGCATCTTAAAGCTTGAAGATTAATAAGAGAGACAGTTATCGAGTATGTCGAAGGAATAAGACGGAAAAAAAATTGTAAATTTTTTGTGTGTTTTTTTTGGGTCCACGGGCTTTGGAAATTTTTTAACAATAAAATATGATATATAGAGTTGACAGCCTGTTCATTTAGCTTCATTTTTCTTTTTGTTAATTTTTCTCTACTATGCTTGGTTCCGCAGATATCCGACATTAAATGCAAAAGGATCCTTTTGGCTTTAACCATGCATTGATATCTCAGCAACCAATCATCGGTAAGAAAATTAAAGGTCAGTTCCAAAATCGGCAATAAATTTTCTACAAAGTTAGCTTGCGGCCGTTGAATTTTTTATTTTTTTTCCTCACTTTTACTTTGAAAAAAGTGAAAAAAACTTCTTTCTTATTCCGAAAAATCCTTCACGCCTTTGCGAATATTGAATGAGGAGTCTAATTTTGTACGAATTTTTATACCCCAATGCACCCCCTACAACCCTGCTAATCGGCAGATCGAACAATAGAGTGGTTTTTCTAATCCGTTTAATTAAAATTTCAAAAAAAAAGGAACAAAATTTACATTTCTGGGTACCCTGTAACCCTCGTAAAAATGAAAAATTCAGTTTTTTATTTTTTTTTACAATTGGGCATCTTTTATCCATTGAATTTGGAAATTCAAAAAAAAAATTTGAAAAAAAAATAATCTAAGGATGGAAAATGGGTTTCGGTCAATTATTTTCAAAAAAAGTCTCCCATTGGGGCATAAAACCAGAAAAACCCCTAACCCCCCCAAATCACCATCAAATTTCACTGAGAATTTTTTTTTATAAAATATGGGTTTTAAAAATTTTGCATAGTGATAGTTCTCGACACGCTGATTAAAAGTCTTCACGGGTACAAAACCCGAAAACTGCCCTAATCCCCCAAAATCACCTTCAAAAGTCACTGGTTATTTTTCTTATGAAAGATGGGTTTCAGCAAGTTGTTTTTAAACTTTGCATTGCGATGGTTCTCGACACGCTGATCAAAAGTCTTCACGGACACAAAACCCGAAAACGCCCCTAACCCCTCGAAATCACTTCAAGAGTCACTGGGGTTTTTCTTATGGAAAATGGGTTTGTCAACGTTTTCCTCCTTACACAGTGATTTTCTCAATATGCTGATCAAAAGTCTCCACGGGCACAAAACCCGAAAACCTCCCCCCAAAATTTAAATTACCCTTAAAGGTCAGTGGGATGATTTTGACTGATAGTTTGGTCAATCGCTTTGCCGAATTTTTTGATAGTGTTGTCGAATTGTAGCCACTTGAATTATAGAGCTACAGCCTGACATCCCCTGTATCTGGATTTCTTACGGCGTATGTAACCCTCCCCCAATACCTCCTCCCCCGACTACAGATTCCATCTTGGGTTCTCGGGTTTTATGCCCGTAAAGACTTTTAATCAGCGTGTTGAGAACTATCAGTGTGCAAAGAAAATTGCGGGGTCTTTAAATTCTTTTTTCAAAAATCATTTTTATTTAAAATTCCAAATTCAATGGATAAAAGATGCTCAATGGTAAGAAAATTGAAAAAAAAACTCAATTTTTCATTTTTAAGAAGGTTACAGGGTACCCAGAAATGTAAATTGAAAAATGTAAAATGAAAAATAAATAAAAATTTCATTAGGCAAATTGCCGATTATTTCGATGATTTTGTCGGCAAATTGGACAATTGGTCCTTTGAGCAAATGGCTCGTTGAGCAAATGACCCATATTTGTATATACTTTTATGTTTATTTTTGGATCCTGACTACGTACCTAAAGTACTGACATTTCCTCATAAATCACCCTGTATAATATGCGCATTGCTACAAAAATGGGCATTCTTGAAATTTGCTTTTATTTATAGGGCCAACGGTTCTCCTTGAGTTAATATCAAAAACAATAAGTTTGTAACATTTTACATTTATAAGGATAGTTGTTAAATTGGGATTTATATAAGCATATGTAGAGTATACAGGTTCAAAGGATAAAAAAAACTTTTTTTGGTAATTGTTGTGACATGTTTTTAAATTCTTTTTTTAAAAATCATTTTTATTTGAAATTCCAAATTCAATGTATAAAAGATGCTCAATGGTAAGAAAATTGAAAAAAAAAACTAAATTTTTCATTTTTAAGAAGGTTACAGGGTACCCAGAAATGTAAATTGAAAAATGTAAAATGAAAAATAAATAAAAATTTCATTAGGCAAATTGCCGATTATTTCGATGATTTTGTCGGCAAATTGGACAATTGGTCCTTTGAGCAAATGGCTCGTTGAGCAAATGGGCCTTTTTTTTATTTTATACCAGTTATTTTAAGCCAATCAGATGCCTTCTTTTGACAGACCGAATTTATTAATTCATATTTCTAAGAAATTTTCTTATTGCAATAAAAAAGATGAAACATCTTCCATTATACTAGGTTCTGGTCGGTCATGGTTAGTTATGGTAAGCAAATCATCTTTTTATTCTTGTCGGTGATGGTTAGTTCTGGTAAGCAAATCATCTTTTTATTTTGCCCAATTAATAATAAATATTTAATCTAAGTATTTTAATGTCTTACTGGTCTACCTAGTAAGTACCCGTGCGGAGATTCGTATACGATTTAATGGGTTTTATTTTATGACACTGTACTAATTACAGATTTGTGCGGAGCTTCATGCCGCCCGATGAAATCGCACGAAACGAGAAGGTACTGCAAACGTTGGCGAAACAACCACTGGAATGTTACATGTTCAGTACTAGACTAACAGATGGCCGACATGCGCGCTCGTAGCGGTCAAGATTTATTTTGGCCACGATATTTCCCGCGCTCGCGGCAGAAAAAAGAGACCGATTTTTTACAGGCTGCCTTTGATACGGGTGATATTTATAGCCACAAGGTATAGATAGATGCACCTATTAAGTTCCGCAACGTGTTAGTTCATATATGAACATTAACTTTAATTAGCAAAAAAAAGGAGCTTCTTAAATCAACTTTTTACAGTCTGCCAATTGTTGAAGCATAAGGCTAGATTGCCAAATCCACAAAAAAGTTGCAGGCAGACGGTTTTCTCCAGTACAAGAATAAAGCATACTAATGCTAGTTCGCAAAAAAATCGTGTAACTAAAAACACTTTTTTACAGTCTGCCAAGCACAATTTAAACTAATGTGTGCATGAGATTGACGAATTTTCACATGGCAGACTGTTTCTCGATATTTAAAAATTGATACATAAAAGTTAATTAACAAATTTTTCACAGTATTTCAGAACAATTTTTTACAGTCTGCCTATTGAATAAATAACAACTTTTACAATAAATATTTCATATTAAATTATTAGCATACTAATTCACGAAGTTTAAAGTGTAGGCAGACGGAGTTAAACTTGTAAAAAAACTTATAATGGTTAACAATTTTTTACAGCCTGCCATTGTTTTCAAACAATATTTAGGTAATAAATAAACAAACTATTGAATGGCAGACGATTTGTAAAAGTAGTTTAAAAATGGTTATTTATTAACGTAAGTTGAACATAATAATTTATTTATTTAAAAATCCGTACATAAAAATGTATTTTTTAAACGTTTGTCACATAATACATAACGCTCTGATTGGTCGAGTTTATAACGACGTCACCTGCTTGTTTGCCTACTTGCGCCTACATGTGATATATTAGCTTTCGAAACTGTTTTAATAAGATTTTCTTATATTATTCATTGTTTTTGTGTGAATTTTTTGCAATATTTTACAAATTCTGTCAAGTACTTTTACCATGGCCAACTATTTTGTAAAAGCAAACAGCAGAAACCTGCGGAGGTTCGGGGTTCGATTCCACTCCATACCTTTCTTTTTTAATTTAATAATCTTTAAAATACTTCTCAAATGAATTTAAATATATATTTAGGTATGTTAATTAATAATATTTTTTTTCATTTTTACTATTATTATACATTTTTTACATCAAATGTGTGGGGGAATATTTGCAGAATTATTGGGTAAACTTAAAGCTTTTTGTGTGTAAATTTATGAATATTTTACACACAAAACAGTTACTTCGTTTTTAGATGTTATACAAAAATAATTTGTTAAAAATTAATTTTGAAAAATATTGATGTTAACAAATAAACTTCCAGAATTCCAATTACGTAATGTGCGTGAATTGTAATTACTCAGAAAACCTCAGTTTTTTATTCTAAAACTATTATGCGTAAATTTTAATTACACAGAAAAAGCCGGGATTGACCGGGTCAAGTGGCGTTAGGACGCCATGGTCAGGTGATGAAAGATTGACCGGGGTCAGGTAGGGTTATGTGCATCATGATGCATGCAAAGAACATCGTAGTGCACCTAACTTTACCTGACCCCATCAATCTTACGTTACCAGCCTACCGCGCGATTCTATAATATTCAAAGTTTCAATTAACGCTAGATGTACCATCATAAATCGTCTGCCATTCAATAGTTTGTTTATTTACTAACTAAACATTGTTGGGATACAATGGCCGACTGTAAAAAATCGTTAAAAGTCTTACTTTTATTTTGCAAATTAAAAACAGTTTTGCAGTTATATGTATATATCGTATTAGGCTGCTATTTGTTTTATTCAATATTGTGAACTGTTAAGTTTATATTTAAATAACTTTTACACTGTAAAAAATTGTTCTGAAATACTGTAAAAAATTGGGTAAATAACTTTTATGTATCAATTTTTAAAAATGGGGAAACAGTCTGCCTTGTGAAAATTCGTCAATCTCATGCACACATTAGTCTAAATTGTGCTTGGCAGACTGTAAAAAAGTGTTTTTAGTTACACGATTTTTTTGCGAACTAGCATTAGTATGCTTTATTATTGTACTGGAGAAAACCGTCTGCCTGCAACTTTGGCAATCTAGCCTTATGCTTCAACAATTGGCAGACTGTAAAAGTTGATTTAAGAAGCTTCTTTTTTGGTAATTAAAGTTAATGTTTATATATGAAGTAACACGTTGCGGAACTTAATAGGTGCATCTATCTATAGCTTGTGGCTATAAATATCACCCGTATCAAAGGCAGCCTGTAAAAAATCGGTCTCTTTTTTCTGCCGCGAGCGCTCGGTCTATAAGGTTAAACATCTTCCCAACCCATTTTTCAATCAACGGTTTTAACTAAAATATTGAAAATTAGTTACAATGGCTTTGTATGTTTTTTTCTTATGTCCTTATTAATTACTTGTGGTTTAAAAGGGTTAATAGATACACGAAATCTACATGAAAGGTATTTAATTGTATCAATAGAGCAAAGTAATTTAAAAGGGCAAAAGTATGCACTTCTATTATATTACAATTTTAATAGAATGTGATTGTGGCAGAAAGACAAACATACTTAAAGAAAACACATTGGGTGTAATAAAACGCCAGATAAGATTATTTTAATGTTTTAAAGCAAAGTTAAAGAAAAGAAGTGTTATCTTCCTAAACCATTTATTTAACACCAGCTGCCTTTCTTACAAATGTATGTTTGCTTTTTAAATACTAATTTAACCAGATAACATGATTTATTACACAGAGTAAAAGATCCTTAATGAAAAGCAAATTCCTAAAAGCTTTTAATGCAATAAATTTAGAAGGCGACATATCATAACGATTAACTTTATACAGTTTGTTTGGTTTTCATTTCAGCCTTGTTTATATATTTTCCCAATTTTTGTTAAAAAAATATTGGCATAACATAAAGTTTTTATCAATAGAGGGAATGACGAACATACTATACAGGGTGATTCATGAGGAAATGTCAATACTTTAGGTACGTAGTCAGGGTCCAAAAATAAAGATAAAAGTCTATACAAATGTGGGTCCGCAAACCCTTCAATACCGAAATACAGGGTGTGTGACATGTGCTTAAAAGTAAATGGTGGAATTTTTGAAAATTATAAAACTTAGCTTATGTTTGCTAAACATAATTTTAAAACAATAATTTTATTGAAAATTAAAATACATATTGTTTAATTATCCATTTTTAAAATTTTACCATAATAAAATCAGATGCAGATGTATTTTTTTAAAATTATCTCGGAAACGGTTGCTTATATCAACTTACAGGTATACCTTTTTGACGTAAAAACGACAAAGAAATCATTTAATTTGCTTAAAAATGTAATACAGGGCCGTACCAAAAAGTTGTGATGGTTCAAAATAGTAAAAAGACGTGTAAGTGGCACCCCCTATGATTAGATTCGAATCCGTCATACCAAAAAACCCCCGGATACCAATTTTTACTCCAATATTTACATTATTATTAATTTTATTTAAGAAATAGAAAAATTAAATATAAACTTTAACAACCTGTTTTTCAGAAACGAAGGCCTTGCGGACCCATATTTGTAAGACTTTTATGTTTATTTTTGGATCCTGACTACGTACCTAAAGTATTGACATTTCCTCATGAATCACCCTGTATAATATGCGCATTTCTACAAAAATGGGTATTCTTGAAATTTGCTTTTATTTATAGGGCCAACGGTTCTCCTTGAGTTAATATCAAAAACAATAAGTTTGTAACATTTTACATTTATAAGGATAGTTGTTAAATTGGGATTTATATAAGCATATGTAGAGTATACATGTTCAAAGGATAAAAAAAAACTTTTTTGGTAATTGTTGTGACATGTTTTTTTATTTTATTTTACTATTAATTTATATATTTAAAATTTTCTAATAAACTTGTTACAGTTGTGTTATATAAACTATCTAGTGTGTTTATTATACTGAAATATGCCCCATTGTTGGTCACTTACTATGTACAGTGTGTCCGCGAATGGAGTGAACAAGAGAGAAAAAATCTTTATTATTTATTTTACGACAAAAAGTCATTTTTATAAAAAGTTCTCGTTGTCGAGAAAATGAATTTCCAATATTAAAATTTTTGATAAGATATACGGGGTGTTAAGAAATTATTATTTTAAACGAAAAAAATTATAAAACAAAGTTGTTTATGAACTAACATAAAGTTTAATACAAATTTAGGAATAAAAAAGCATTTAAAGTTTTTCTGCATTACAATCTTCACCTCAACACACTTTTTCGCTAACCTACTAAATTTATAGTGAACTTTACAAATTATTCACGGCATATTCAGTTCATCTATTGCTTCTTGTATGCGCTGTTTTAAGCTTTCCGTGTTACGTGGCATATTATGTAAAAAACCTTTTGTTTTAAAGCACCCCATAAAAAAAGTCTGGTATTGAAAGGTCAAGCGATCTAGCTGAATAATGGATTGGACCAAACTTCCCTATCCACTTTTCGCCAAAATAGTAATGTAGCGATTGTCCGACCAAGGCTGCAAGGACAACCGTCTATCTTTAGTGTATTGATAACACTCATTTCATACCGTAACATTGTAATAAATTAATAAGCACTTTTATGGTAAACATATTTTAAAAATGCCTTCACAAAATCGGAACACTGACAGATGTAAATGAAATGTTGATGTTAGATGGACGTTTACAAAATGACGAATTTACAGTATTGATTTTTGTATTAAAGGCAAATAATTAACAGCACTGTTATTCTTTTAATTCGAAAGTTTAACTTTTTATTTCTAAATTTGTATTTAGACCTATGTGAGTTTATTAACAACTTTGTTTTTTAAAATATTTGTTTTAAAAAATGAATTATGATACTTTCCTCCTGAAGCATTTTCATGTTATCATAATTTCTTTATACACCGTACATCTTATCAATGATTTAAATCTTGTAAATTCTTGTAAATTTATTTCCTCGACAAGCAAAACTTTTTATAGAGAAGAAATTTTGTCGTAAAATGAATTTTTTTCTCTCTTTTGCACTCCATCCGCGGTCACACTGTATATTTTATTTCAGTTAATAAAGTTTTTACTAACCCGTTTACGCTTTTGCATAAATTAGCATTTAGCATACTTGTTTTTGGGTTTTAATGTAAAATAACTTTTAGTAACGAAAAAATATGTCTAGGTAAAAATGTGATAAATTCTTTAAAAAAGAAAATTAAATTTTACTAAATCAAAACATTTTATTGCAGCTGGTTATTTAAACCGTAGACATATTTTTACGACTAAAGTAACTTAAAAACTGTTTAGCAGTTTATATGTAAAAAAATGTAATATAATACATTAAACATGATATTTTTGTAATACGAAATGGTTAAATTGGTGCTAATACCTTCTAGTGACCTATATTTTAGCTATTCCGTAACATTTTTAAATAATTTTTTAAATATATTTTGCAATATCCTATTGTTGGTTTTCCTCTTAAAGCATATTGCTTAGCATGAAATACATATATTTCAGCTTTTTCTTGTTTAAGCTGTGTCCATTTAATAAAATGTGTTACTTTTTTATAAGCTTTAGGTTTATTCTCGGGGATACTAAAATAAAATTAAGCGGAGGTTAATTATTATTTTTAGGTTTTGTTTATGGGAAAGATACTTTTCCCTTGGTATAAATATACAAAAATTGTCAAAATAATAAAACGTGAATCATACATTTTTAAGTTGTGTAGCATCAAATTAGGTAAAATATTTACATCAACATCAAAGTAGTTTTAAAGTACAGGGTTTTTCCTTATAATTTTGCATACTTTTAAAGATATTGTTTAAAAGAATACAAATAGGTAGTTTTAAGATTTTTAATTCAGATTTTGGGTATGACATTTAGAAAAACAACTGACGATCGGAAAATAGAAAAATCGGAAATAATATATTTTTTAAATTGTTATTAAAAATATAAGACCTTCGCGTTTTTCCCTTTTTAAAAACATATAACATGTATATGTTTGGATCAGCAGTTTTGTAACAATTCGACTTTAAATTTTCTTTTTATATGCAAGGGCATCCCTCCTTAAGTCTAGTTAGCCGCAAAAGCCACCAACTAACCAGAACCTATGTCGTTATCCTTGGCCAAGCGGGATCCAACATAGAACTTCTGTTTGGCTTTCACGGCTTACTAGACCTAAGAAGAGGTGCTTCATAGCATATAAAATGAAAACTTAAATTCAAATTGTTACAAAACTGCTTAATTATATTACATATTTTTAAAAAGGGGATAGCGCAAAGATTAAATATTTTAAAGAAAATACGAGTGTGTTCCATTAAAAAAAAAACATATTTCCGATTTTCTATTTTCCGATTGTCAGTTGTTTTTCTAAATATGATATCTGAAATCTTCATAAAAAAATCTAAAACTTTTGTATACCCCACTTTAAATCATAAGTTTATGACGAAACAAACTTAACGACTAAAAAACTTTTTACTGTGGTCTGTGCCAAAAATTTTGACAAATTCATGTAAAAAACAAATATATTGTGTTCAGTATTTTTTATTTTTGTTTTCCTATTTATGGTAAAATATTAGTTATAGAAAGTAATAAAAAGATAAGTGTATATCCATACTTAAATCTTATTAGTTAAACGTTGTCCACATACTCAATTCTTTGTCAGTTGAAAAAGTAAACAATCCAATACTCTTCTTTTTCTCTACGTAATATTAAAAATAATAGCAAGTAAAAGATTTCCCTTTTATGTATACTCTCTTAAACGAAACCTATTGCCTATATCTTGTAAAGGAAATTCTCAAATGGCATGTTATTGGTTTTTTATGTGGACTTAATAGACCTTTACAAAAAAAACATGTTTTGCCATACCTTTTATATTTTATTTTTAAAATGTATATACAAAAAAAAATTAAACTCAATTTAAAACTTTTATATTACATATAATATTAAAAAATAAATATATTATTTTATAAAAATCAACAAGTTATTATTTTTTAAATGTCTTAGTTATTTTTTATATTTTTAGTTCAAAAAATTGTATGTTAACTAAGATTTGTGTTTTAGTCGTTTCACTTCTGGTGCATGGGTATACTTTAGAAAGTCAAGGTTAATTAATATAATATGTTAACTTGCAATAATTGGTATCCAGCCTTACGTCGTTTATTTATTATTTTGGATCCAGAAAATTTTTTAAGCAATACATATGTTTTTCTCAAATTTATTTTCACCTACAATATAATTATTAGCGTAACTAAATAAAAATGTGGGTATAACCTGCCTAAATTATCTTTTAAAAAATTAAAATATTTATATTTTTAAATGCATTTCAGGTAACTATTCGTTAAAGAAACGAAAAAAAAGCAACAGGTATTTGAGTATGCGTATAAACTTTTTTATTTAGAAGCTATTAATATAGCAACGTGAAATGCTAATCGTATGCACTCTCTTACACTTGATTTAGGAAAGCCATTAACTTTTTACTCTTATCGTTTCTTTATTTCTAAAGTATCCGGACTGTAGAACCTGCTGCCACCGGAGGACCTCCTTTTTTCAGCAAACTTTGAAGTCTCATAATAAGAGGCGACCTTTTACTTTGCTTAAGAGACTTATGGTGCGTTGGTAATTAACCTTTAAATCTTTGTGAGCAGTCCCAGGTCAAAAAAAAAACAAAATAGAATACGTAGTACACCGGTGCGGGAAGACATGTTTGTCCTGATTTTCCTGCAGACATTTTTGTGAATATATTGTAAGATTTTACGGCCCAACCAAACTCCTTTTTGGATTTTGTTTAAAAACTGGTGATAGATCTAATTCAGCATTTCTCAAAGTGTGTTCCGCAGAACCCTGGGGTTCCGCACGACTTCTGCAAGGGTTCCGCGAAAAAAACTGGTTCTCTGAGTCCAGAATCCTGACTGGATTTTCGACTTACGTATTACCGAAAAATAGGTATCGCATGCAATAAGCTGGACGCGGAGCCCGATATGAGACTGCAACTTTCATCAATAAGACCCAGTGGCAGCTCTTGGATTTTAAAAAGTATTTATCTAAAAAGTAAAACATGGGATCCACACTAAATTTACCAGATGCTATTGGCCTTAAGGGGAACACTGGTAAAAAAATTGAAATTTGCTAGTAAATAATCGGAATATCAGAAGCAACTCCTCTATTTGTAGTTTTTTCGTGAATTTAATCAAATGTTACCTTTAAAACTCATAGTTCGCTAAATTATCTATGTTTTTCTCATGCCTGGGGAGTGGCGCTTCCTACAACTCTTAGCATTCTTGACTCCATTTAAAGAAGAGCTGTTCATATTATTAATGATCCCACACCCACGAAAAGCTTCCTTTCGTTGCCCACCGACGGACTGTAAGGTATCTGTCGCTCTTTTATAGGTATTTTCATGGCTTCATAGAATTCGAAGAGTTGGCGAGTATAATTTCTCCTCGGCAGCTCCCAGCAGAGCAACAGTGTGCCACTTTTATACATCCTTTTACAGTCCAACTTAAGAGGCCCCCAACATGCAACTTTGTTTCTTTCTTTATCTCTGTCCAGACTATAGAACCTGCTACACGCAGAAATTTTCCCTTTTTTCCAGATTTTCAAATATTTAAGTCTCGTGCGAGTAAACTTCCCCTTACCACACTTAAGACAGCCATGGTACATTACGGCCACAGCCTTCGTGGACTGTCCCAAGATAAAAAAAATTGTGTGAAGAGTAAAAATAGTTTCATTTCTTGCATTGATAGCCTTATCTATGTATAAAAGTATCCTTTTTATTATTTCATGTTCAAACTTCCTTTTATGTTCTTTAATAAGATATTTTTAAGTGTATTACTAATATATTTTGTAAAAAATAAATGATATTACGAGTCTATCGATTCCTATAATTTAGAATGCAAAAATATTTATTTGTGCAGCATTAAGAGAGTTCCGTGTTTATTTTTCCTGATAAAAAGGGTTCCATATGTGAAAAAGTTTGAGAAGCGCTGATCTAACAATAAGTCAAATATTTTTTGTTACTTTGTGCCAAAGCTAGTAAGTATTAGTAAAACTATTTTTCATTGTTTTTCTTAACTTTACTAATATATTTAAATATGTTTGGTAAAATATAACAAACTACAAAATAATTTTAAAAAACATTTAATAAATACAATCCTCAACTGCTTTTAAAATTGTTTTTCATAACCAACATTTATTTTCATTTTAGTTACCCTACTACATTCATTTCTCTTTAAGCAAATATTTTTGTTATTGCTTACCTAACAAAAAATTAACTTGTTTCTCCCACATGCACAACCAAATTTACCTTACATTTCTGTAGTTTTACCATCAAGTAAGAATATATAATTTTTCCTAATTGTACACAATGAAACCGTATTGTTTGTGTTTTCATAGTCTGTTGCTTTGCATATTATACCTTTGTTTTTGCTTTGTGTTGGTAGGTAAACTTATGAGGATTTAACCTGTTTATTAAATATGCATGTAAGTTAGAAAGTTTACAAACAACTAGAAAAATAAAAATAAAAATACACATGTAATAAATTTACTTTTTGGTTTATTATTTATATTTGATGATCTATTTTTAGTATAATGTTTATAAAAACTTAAAATACACAACAATACTTATATAAAGTACGACAAGTTTATCTGTAGCTACAAAAAGAATGCGAGCAAAAAATTTTTGTGGTATAACAATGTTGTCAAATACATAAAATTTTAATTTAACAATCTACCAAGTAAACCCTAAAATTAAATTTACTCATTTACAATAAATAGTAATAGTTACATATTTGTTGCATATAAGAAACTATATATTTTATTATAATTTCAGTAATATTAAAACGTTCTTTTTAACCTATTTATTTTGAAATTTAAATGTAAAACAAAACATTTTTTTTTATTAAAGTACTTCTAACCGAAAAATAAGGCAACAACTGCTGTTGTCGAAATACGCAGGTGGCTAGCGCTCTTTTGATAGGTTGAGATGCGTCCGGTGACGCTAACAAGAATAAATAACCGCTTGCTCATTGCTGCGCGATGTTTGATGTAAAAGTCAGTTGCGTAGTGATACCAGGGGCAAGAGTAATTGTGTTTTATAAATAAGTGTTCGTTGTGTCGTGTTTTAGGGTGTTATTTTAAAACTTTGAACTTTATAAGTGACAATACTGATATTGACAATGAATGAATATACACGAGGTAAAACCCTTCATAGTCAAACCCGTTAAGTGATTGCCAATGTTTATAGGGTATGTCAAGAGGAATCACAAAACAATGCATTAAAATTGCCACTAAAGCAAATGCAGAAAGGATTGCATTGTATCGGGAGTAAGCGTGGGTGCTGTGAAAAATTCACAAAGAAGATCTTGAACGGAAAAAAACAACCCGGATCAGTTGCTGTCATCTCCTGGCAAAAAGGGCCCGTCTTTCTCGGTCGAAAAATCGAAGATTTCCGAATTTGGCATTGTTAGAGAACCATGAAAAGTTTTATTTGGAACTAAAAATGGTTCCATCCGTAAAAAATTGTTGCAAAAGCTAAGAAGGACATCAACTTTCCATTTCCCCGTGAAACTTTGAGGTGCATGCTAAAAACAAATGGATTTTATTGGCGAAAATGTCAAAATAAGCGTAAAATATTAGCGGAAAGGCCTAATATATTGATTGCACTGGCGATACAAATATATTCATGCCATGAAGAAATATAGGGAAGAAGGTCGACATATAATTAACATTGACGAAACCTGGGTGGACAACGACTTAACGGTAAAAAATTGCTGGCAAAGTGCAGATGTTTTTGGTGTAATAAAAAACATTAGTTCTACTGGTAAGTAGGTATACATATTCTATAAGTCCGTTATTTATTCAAAGTTTGTTCTATTCCCACCGAGATAAAAGATTTTAGAAGGAATTGCCATTCGACTAGTTTGCATATTGTTTTAGGCAGATTTATCATAGTCCATGCTGGATCAAAAAACGGTTTCGTGAAAAATGCTCAGTTAGTTTTTAAAGCTGGCCAATGCTCCGGTGACTACCATGGACAGATGAATAGGGAAAATTTCACCAAGTGGCTCATTGAAAAATTACTTCCCAATATTCCAGAAAACAGCGTAGTCGTCCTAGATAATGCACCCTATCATTCTGTCCAGGAAGATAGAGTTCCCACTAAATCTTCTTTAAAAAAGGATATTGTTGCTTGGCTTTCTAAGAAAGGTAGTTTATAATTTCGGTTACTGTCCTTATTACTAGCCTTATACAAGTATATACCTTCGGCTGAATGCAACAACTGGGTAACTCAAAATTTGGTGATTTTGAGTTATCTATATTTTTTCAAAAGATAATAGGGTTTAACTATTGAGATGGCTTGGGCTCAAATTAAGCAATTCATTAGAGATCGCAATACATCAGGGGACTTTAGCATCTCTAAATTAAGGGAGCTTTTGGATGAAGCAATTGCCTCAGTGACAGCAGCCGATTGGGAAAAGTTTTGCCGACATGTCATCGACGTAGAAAATAGGTTTTGTGAAAGTGATTATGTGATGGAGGACATTGAACCCATTATAATACAGGTTGGGACTGATACCGATGACAATGATACGGATAGTAATAGTGAAAGTGAAGAGGTTGAAGATGATGAATAAAGTAAGTAATGATTTTTTGGTATTTTTTTATTTTGTTGCAAAACTATAATTCATGTCTCTTTGATATTAATAGGACCTAAGCTGAAAAATCATTATTAATCAATTAATCATAAGCTATTTTCTCCATGCTGAAATGAAAATGGCATATTGTGAAAAGTAATTTTGGCAACTTTCATACAAATAGTTACCTACTTAAAACATAAAATTGAACTATTAAAGAATTTAGGTACTATTTTTATCACATTATTTAACATAATAGCACGCCCATGATTAGACCATGTTTTAAAAGATAGTGCTTCCCCTTACCGATGCGTCGCAGACACAGACTCGTCTGTATATCTGTATGTATGTTTAAATTATAAAAACAAAACATAAAATAATGTGATTTTAATTATTATTTTCTGCATATTGATAAACATTTATTTAAAAAACAAGTATATAATATAGATTTTGTTTATTATTAAAGAAGAAATACCATCTCTCTAAATGTGGTAGACAATGATTCAGTGGTGACACTAAAAGAATTGCGGGCTTCCATTGTCTTTATTTTAATTATTCACAAAATGTTTCGGGAAGTTCTGTCTCTGAACGTTTGCAAGTGTAAACAGTTTACGCATGCGTATTACGAAAAAATATCATATTTTTAAATAAAAATAAAAATATCTTTTATACCATAAATATGTTCTATAGTTTTGTGGCGGATTCATGTTTCAGTTTGTTTTTTTTTTGGGATACTCGCCTTTTTACTTTTTGGAAAACGGGACCTCTTCGGTCCAGGTCCCGGGGTATAACGAGCTGACCCTGTTCAGCCTTATTGACCCCTATAAACTTGCAGATCGCCTGCAAAAAAAACCCAAAAAACCCAAAAATCAAAAATAATTACGTTTCGGTGGCAAGTCAGCCACCGTTGTCAAGATAAAACTAAAACAAAAAATTAAACTAAATTTTAAAAAATGTTTGCTCTAAAAACTAAGGTAATTCTAATAGCTTTTATGACGTTTTGTCATAAATGGCATTAGGTTATATGAATAGTATTCTAAAAGACAAAAAAAAGGTGCATAGCGTAGGTAACCACATGTTATGTAAATTAACATACATGCAGGTAGGTAGATAGGTAGGTTTAAAGTAAGTGGACTTTTTACGCCCTCCACTGCGACCGCTCGGTCTATTGTGGATCACATCTTTTTATATTTCTCCCAATAGGGTCAGACTTCTAATGAATCCGATACCAGATTGGGAGAGAGTGCCGGACACGAGCACAATATGTGTTCTGATGTGTTCTGGTGTCCCTGCCTCCTGGAGAGTATGACGAGCAGACGATTAGATCCATCATGCCCTCCTCTCCCGGTCTAGTGACGTGGGTAGCTACCAGGTCCTTGTGACAGGAACCAGATGTTCTTTCTGAGGCCGCATCCCCGGCCTTATCCTATGAAAACGGTCCTATCCCCTTTCTGTTTAAAGCCAGGGAACCCTTTTTTCTATAAAGACCGTTCTGTCCGCCTTCTGTTTGGATTCAGGGAACCCTTCCTAAGCACCTGTTTGTTCGGGATGGATTAGCCCTTCCCCGTGAAACAGGTGCCAGTGACTTTAGGGGCACCATACGAAACGGATTCACCCGTTTCGGTCGGCGCACCTTTGTCTGCTTGTGACCTTGAGTGGCACCTCTCGAAACGGATTTATCCGTTTCGGTCAGGGCACCTATGTCACTTTTTTCCTATGAAAGCGGTTCTGTTCGCTTTCTGTTTGGAGCTGGAAAGTAATAGTCCACCACGGCAGAGCCCCGCATTACCGCATTAAGGCTAGATACTCTGAGAGGTCGCCCTGTATCTCAGAGGCACCGTTGGGGACACCTGTTTAAGGCACAGAATGTCATTTACTCATCAGCACGGTATGCTAACACCTTGAGTTAAAGCCTTGTGTTCATCTTAGCTTCGGATCCCGTTCCATACGGTGGCAACAAGAGTTGCCGATAACCAGTAACTCTAGCGCATGCTCCAAAAGATCCTACTGGGCCCAACCACAACGACGATGTGTGAACACAGCGGTTGGGAACATACATGTGTAGCATGTATCTTTATTAAATAAAATAAATGCACTTTTCTTTATTTTACGTTTTTTAAAAAAGTTTCTTTTGACGAAGAAAAATGTACACTTTTGTACGAAACCTGATGTTAGGAATTGCTTAGAGAAAGAGATGTGCTAGCGAAATATCTTTTTCTAGGACACAAAGACATTAATATTTAAATTACCATAGAAAAAACTTATATTTTTATATCAAATACTTAAGAGGCAATTTTTCCAATATGCTACAGAAATTTTGCGTTCCTATTGTGCAAGAAACAGAGATACTTTCAGATAATAGGCTTATCTCATCATGCCAATTGTCCTACTAAATTTTTTCTCCTGGCTCGCCTGGTTCGTACTTTCTCGACCCGTTACCTTACTTCCTTTCATAGGTAAGGTACCTTAAGCAGCTGCTTTTTGGCGCGCAAATTATGAGTTTTCATTAGATGTGCTACCAGGTTTTGTTGCATTAATGTTGCCTGTTTTTGCAACAGTTATTAAATAGTTTTACCTGTTTATATGTTTCTTTTTTAAAATAAAACGTTATAGACTTAAAAAACAATTCTCTTACAATAAAGTCAAAGTAAGCAGTAAGTCAAAGAAGCAGTACCAGAAAAAAATCATCAATAATTTGGTTAGGGGCAAACAAAAAATAAAAATATATAACAAGTAAATTCTTAAAATTATATTAACAAATATTTGTATTTAAATTTTCTAAAATATTCTTATATATCTTTTATATCTTTAAATATTCTTAATATTAGTTTGTTAATATACTGCTTAGCGACTTTTTAATTTAAAAATTCTACTTTCATTCCCAACTGTGACACATTTTGCTAACACAGCTTCTTTGGACTTATAATTTAAACCTAATTTACAGTATTGGGGCAACATATGTTATGTTACACGTTGTAAATATGGGTGGAATTTTAAAATAAAAAGTATTTAATTGGAATAAACGATTATAAATTAAAATGTTTAAGGAAATACATTTTACACCTATCAGAAACAGTAACCGACCAAAAAGTTTTAAAAACTAAAAACAATAATAGACTGTTTCATTATCTTTTTTTTTTAAGTGCTCTATCAAGTCATTTCTTTTTAATTAGACTTCATAGGCATGATATTGGCTCCTACCTATATCTTGCTAATTTTGGCTTTACTTCACCTAGCCTTCTTAACATTAGCCTGCATAGTGCCTTCACTGGCACCACATGTTCTGGTATTTTTTCGTTCTCACTATAGAACCTGCATAAGTTATCTTCTGCAAGGCCTATCTTTTTTAGGTGCTTGTTTAGCCATTATCCTTACAGCTGCACGACTGTACCTTGGAAGGTCCGAAGTAAACTTGGTTGAAATGTTTTTGATAAAAAGCTTTGCCTGTCGTTGTCCTGGTGTTTTAACCACCCCTAGTGGGACTATTTGTCTACCCAGTTCTTTATGGATGTTCTAAAAATACCCCCTAAGATCCCACAAAAGGGTTCGAAGCCTATCAGCCTTATGTTATAGTCTTCTTTGGCTAACTTGTCTGCTTCTTTGTTGCCCGGTGGCCTTCCTGGCTTAGAACCCTAGCTACGGCGAGCTTGTTAACCAGAGCAACTTCTTCTAGGGTATTTATATAGTGACCAAGTTAGATTTGATGTTTTTAGAGCTGATTGCCTAAATTGCCGCTTTTGCTATTTATTCTTTTACTTTTGATTTCTATGGCACAGTGGTTTATTGCAAAAATTTCCACTGGAAACACTGTGGCAAGCTGACGTCTCCGTATATATTGGCTTCGACTCCTTGGTTGGTCTTTAAGCCGTTTGTGTTCCATGTTAGACCTGCTTTAACTGAGGGGCCATCCCTCCAATCTTTCCTGTCCGGTGTAGCAACTTAAAAGTGCTTGTCGAAGCTATAGTAAAAAGTCGTTTTGTCCCAGGGCATCTCAAACAAAGATATTACCTCTCAATCTTAATCCTACTTTTAATTTTAAATTACTTTTAATCATTCTATTTATAAAGAGTAATTTCTACTTTGTTTATATCAAGGTTTTAAATTTGTTTATTTTATTATTATTTTTTTAATTATAATGTTACCATTTTAATTGTGACAAAATTATATTTTAAATATATTTTTTATTTTAAAATAAATACACAACATTTATTGTACATATTTATTAAGAAGTATTATAGCATTACACATAAATAATATAATAAAATTTTCCAATACTTTATACATTACATTAAAAAATTAATAGCTTAATGCTTTGTTTTAAAAAACTTGATTATTTCTTTATTACAGATAAATTAAAAGAATTAAAATTTTTAATATTAAATACCTTGTCGGGAGCTTTTACAGATGTTTCTGTAATATGGTATTATAGAAAATCAATCTCCTAAACCGATTAAGGTGACACTTTATCTTAGAATTTTACTTATTTATTTAGAATATAATAGCCTTGTTGTATTTAAACATATCTTATTAACTAAGGCCTATTGTGTTTTAAAAAATAAAGAAAGTTTTATAGGTTTTTGTATTAATATAGGTATGTAAGCTTAAATAAAATTATGTTTAATGGCCCATTTAGATTTGTATTTATATTTTTAATCTTCCATTCTTAGATAACCCAATAGCTAACAAAATTTACATTTAACTTATCCGTGTAAACTGTGGACAGTTTACTAAAAATGTGTTTTTCTCGAAAGTATGGGCTGCATGGTAAAACTTTCTCATTTAAGCACTTTAACCTTAAAATTGTAAACACTATATCCTATATAAACTTTGGGGCAAAAAGCGAAATTTAAGTTGAAAACGGTACCTCTTCACTTTTTAGTTGTCTTTTACCAAAAAGCAATTTAAAATATTTTTAACATGTGTTTGTATAAGCAATAAATCAGACATTTAATTTGTCTTTTATGTTATCAGATCAACGAGGGACATTAGTTTTGCTTAATTAAGGGGGTATTCTAGTGTAGAGGCATGAATTTTAGGTGATTTTTAAAGTGCCGTAAAAAAGGCATTTAATATTTTTACTTTCCAGTTTTTTATGAGTTATTTATTAAATAAAAAATTTAAAAAATTAGCAGCTGATAAAGTGGGGGGGTCTCAAAATCGGCCCGTGACCATGTCCACGACTCTAACCCTCCTAGCAATCTGAGAAAAAAAAAAAAAAGATTATCACTGTAGCAATCTAAAAAAAACAAAAAAGAGTATCAATGTAAAGTAAAGTCGCAATGTCCAAAACTACAGAAAAATTTCAATAACACTAGAATCTTGGACTTCCATTGTCTTTATTTGTTAATTGTTACACAACGTTTCGGTTAGTGATGTATCTCCAACCGTTTTCAAGTGATAACTAAAAACTATTCCTAAAAGCTACGACTTATATTCTATCCCTTGTTCACCGAAGCTTGGCCGACTTTTCACGGTTCAGCAACGGCTGCCAGATATTCGAAATATCGATGCTAGGCTTGCTATATACATTTTTGTTGTTTAAAATTATTACAGCTTCTTTGAATTTTCTTTTCTTCCAGTGGGTTTCTTTATAAATAGTTTTTGCTTCCGACCATTGTATGCGGTGTTGTTTTGACCAAGCGTGTTCGGCAATCCCTGACTTCGACGTTTCACCTCGTTCCGTATGTTTTTTATGTTCTTTAACTCTAACTTCAAGTGGTCTCTTTGTTTCCCCGATGTATACCTCACCACATTCACAGGGAATTTGGTAGATACAGTCCTTATTTAAAACATTGTTGTCTGGTCTCGTCTTAGTAAGAATACTCGTTAGAGTAGTTTGGGATTTAAACGCCGTTTTAATATTATACTTATTCGCGATTCTGCGAATCTTTTCCAAAGTTCCTTTAATATATGAAATTGTCATAAATAGTTGGTCACGTGGGGTCTCGTTCAAATTAGAGTTTCTTGTCTTATTTTGATATTTTTCGATTGTTTCCTTTATTAGCCTCTCACTGTATGCGTTCTGCTTAAGATCCCTAGTTATGTTATCCATTTCCTCTTGCAGTGATTCCCTACTATTACATAGGGTCACTGCACGATTATATAAAGTACGTATAACCCCCTGTTTGGTTTCGTTAGAGTGGTTAGAATTCTGGTGTAAATATTGTCCAGTGTGGGTAGGCTTTCTGTATACCGAGGTTTGAATATGACCATTATTTCGTTTGACTAGAACGTCGAGGAAAGGTAGGGCCGAGTTTTGCTCCTTCTCCATTGTGAATTTAATACAAGGTCGGAGGCAATTAAGATGTTTTAAAAAACCTTCAAATTCTTCGTCATTACCTGTCCATATAATAAAAGTATCGTCAACATATCTTAGCCAAACTTTTGGTTTAATTAGTGCAGTTTTAATTGCATGTTCCTCAAACCATTCCATATAGATATTTGCTACCACTGGGGAGAGCGATGAACCCATGGGAAGCCCATCATCCTGCGCGTAGAACTCATCTTTTACCTGAAAATAAGAACTACGGAGGCAAAGCTCCAACAACTCCATCACTCCATCCAGCGACAGGGTGGTGCGTTCTACTAGTGTTTTATCTTCTTTAAGCTTGGCCCGGATAACGCTTAACGATTCTTCTACTGGTACGTTTGTGTATAGACTTTCCACATCAAAACTAACAAAAGTATCGTCTGGTCCTATTTCTACATTTTTGAGAATGTCAACAAAATGACTAGAGTTTTTAACGAAAGATGGAGACTTACCGACCAGTGGTTTAATTAGGTCAAAAAGGTGTTTTGCCAGTGCAGTCGTGGGTGCGTTTCTAGAACTGGTGATGAGCCTTAAGGGTGTATTGTCCTTGTGTATCTTCGGTAGTCCATAGAGATGAGGAGGTTTACTGTTATGTGGAGTTAAAGTTTTTCTTGGAAACGTTACAGAAAAATGTTTAAAAAATTTTTCACAAAATGACAGTTGCCTGAAAAAAAATTAGTACCATTTTTTTGACTTTTCGAATTTTTTAAAATTAGTAGAAATTAAAGATGCGGATAGTTTCGGACATAGACAAGTCTATAAAAAAGACTTTTAAAAATTTCAGGTAAATTGGTCCAGTAGAACTTGAGAAATCGTGGGCATGATCACGGGCCAATTTTTTGAGGTTCCCCCTATTTCATCAGCTGCCATTTTTTTATTTTTTTCTGTATTTTTGTAATGATAATAGATAACTCATAAAAAAATGGATAGTAAAAATATTAAATGCCTTTTTTTAGAGCACTTTTAAAATCACCTAAGATTCATGCCTCTACACTAGAAAAAATACATCTAAGAGTATTTAAATCCAACTTTTAAACATGCGCCTGTTTTAAAAGTTACCATGGTACATCAGTTAACAACACGAGAAATGTGAAGTCTAGGATTACATAGCCAACCCTTAAGGTTCTCGCCCACTAGAGCGACGCGGCGCGACGCGACGCATTGCGACGCAATGCGACGCGATGCGACACGACGCTACATTGTCACTTGCTTGCTCTACCGACTTGTCTGAGCTGTCGCGCCGTGTCGCGCCGCGTCGTATCGCCTAGATGGGCGGGCTTCAATTTAATTACATGTAAAGTATCTCTGATGCATTTAATCGCGTCGCACCCGCCGTCGCGCTAATGGGCGAGAACCTTTAACCTTGAATTTTGGCACATGCCAGGCATTAAAAAAATTTATCTGCCATAAATAAAGGTAAAGGTCTTCGTGAAATAACTGGTCTTAATATCACTGATACTTTATACATACTAAATTCATTTAAATATCTATTGATTCTTTTTAAAACTATATTACTTTACTTTTATTTTAAAAATATATATTTGATTTTCTAATTGTCATCAAAATTAATTTAAAATCCGCGCTTAAGCTTTTTTAGAAGACTTGGAAAAAAATCTTTTTGATAATTAGAATAATGGTAAATTAAATAAAGAATAGATGTACTTTTGTACCCAAAAAAGTCAAGCGCGCTTTTAGTAAATATTATTTTTAATTTATCGAAAAACAATACTAAATAAATGCGGGCTTACAAAAAAAAATATGGACACAGTTATAAGGACAAAACTTCTATAAACTCCATTCATTATAAGAAAAATTGTTTATTACTTTTGCTTGTTCTTACATTCTTGAACCTATATAATATTATAAAAACAAAAGCCTTCTGCTATCGGTATTTTCCCCGCGTCCCACTTCTCCGCTAACGGGTGCGTGTTGCAAGCTTTCTTTACCCCGCGTCATCCCTTTGGCCCAGGAAAATCGCGCCACAAGTGGTAGTTGGCCATGGTGCCCTAGACAGTTGCGAATCGGAGTACGTGGCGACGCGGTTGTTCACGCGACACAATACGGACGTTGATGCGTCTTTGTTTTCATTTTTGTACACTGTCAATTTTTTAATATTTATGGATTTTTGTGTAGTTTTTTTTATTTAAGCGATAGAAATGGTAAAAGTTTATATAAATCTTAGTGTTTTCACATAATTAGTCCAGCTTTTTATGTTTGTTCTTTTTGACAAGTTTATACTCTGTATTGCAGGAATATTACTAAAATAACCATATTTTCCACCCAAAAATAATTTAACTTACATTATAATTATCAGATGACCTATTTATGTAAAATAATAAATAGTAAACTCACGATCAATATGTTTGCTGTGTCGTTAGTGGAAAAAAGGTTTCATTACGTATATTTTTATTTTAAATAATGTAACCAAGCTTGAAGAAGTATAGAAAAATAAGTTTTTTTTATGAGTATATAAAAATTTACCCTAATAAAAAGTTAGGTTATAGTATACACCTTGCTTTTTTATATATGTACAATTTTATTCTATAACGCAGAAATAATAGCACATTAAAAATTCTGTAGAATGTTTTATTTTTATTGACATACAACGTTTTAAGAGCGTAATTTATAGGTAAATATTAAAAAAGTGATAACATAACCAATATGAGTTTAATAGGTAGGAAAAACATATGTTATTACTTTTAATTTGATCTTTTACATTCGGGAAATATATAATTATAAAGCTTATTTTATGACTTGGGAGACAATGTGGTATTAATATCTTTTTTGATTATCCTAAAGAACGACATAATAATAAAGTGGTGTTGTAAATAAGTAATAATAGTTTTTTCAGGTAATTTATGTTAAAAATTTTAATTTTTAAGCTGTAGGGCATTTGCAAATAAATCCCTTTTACGAAAAACTAAAACTTAATTTCATTGACTTTATAATAATTAAACGTTTCATAAGTTTGTCTACCTATTAGGTTATATTGCATTAAAGACCCTAACTGATTCTCAATTTTTATATTTAAATATGATATTTTTTTAAATTTTTTTATTGGAAAATATATATAATATATATAATATACAATACTCAAATATGTGACATACTTTTTTTTAAATTTTTAATATAAATTATTTTACCTAAAGTGTTAAGCAGAAAATATGTATATACATATAGTTCTGTGACTTAAATATTTATTAGCTTTTTGTTGTTTATTAATTAATAATAAAATAAAATCAATATTTCATATATTTTACCAAAATTTGGTTTCCTAATTGTAAACGTATGTTTAAAATGATATAATTGGTAAAAATAATTATTGGCATAAAAAAAACATCGCAGGACCTAACAAAATGTTTACAAAACCGAATACCATCAGCAATGTAGTTGCAATCATAAGTAAATGTAAATAAACTGTTTCCTAAAACAGGGTTTTTATGTAAGTGTGTTAATTTTTTTTTTTAATAATAATGATTTATATAATACACACCACATAAAAGCAAGTTTTGGCCATTAAAGGATCACCATTTTGTTAAATGCACTCAAGAACCAATAAATGTAATAATTGAAAATTCTATAAATCATGCTTAATATTTAGTTTTAAAATATTTTAAAATTAAAAAGATCATTAATTCCAACGCCTATACAATAAACCAGTTTTCTAAAATAACGGCATAAAAATTATTTTTAAAATAATAAATTATACACAACCACCTTAGGTTTCAAAAACATAAACTGTTAATTTTTATTATTATGTAACTATCTCATATAATGCGGACTCTATAAATTGTGTAATAATTTGGTACCTATAAAAAATTAAATTAAGGGGTGGTTGTAGCTGATAACTATACTTTTTTACACCCTGTAGACCCGGGATAATATGTAATGGACATTTTAAAATTTAAATAGTTTCTATATAAAGTATTCTATGGAAAATTAATTATCACCAAAATCCCTTGGGCATGTATATTTTGTGCCGAATTTCATTTTCATTAGGGTAGCTTACTCGAAACTTGGGACAAACTTGCAGAAATGTCATTAGACTTGACAGTTTGCTTTTAATTAAGTATTCAGTGAAGAAGTTTACCTATCTGCAAAATTTTGCTTGTAAAAGTTTATTTAAAATCTATTTAGGTAAGCGAGAAAATGCTGCATTATTTGCAATTTATTACTTTTTGTATGGTACGATGGTACTTAAAGTTTTTTTATTAGAATTATTTTTAAAAGTAGTAAATGTAAAATATTAAATTTAACATTGCATTTTTACAGCTATTACCCTATACCTGGTTATATTTTAGACTTAAAAGTAAAATTTTAAAGTTCTTTTAAACACAAAACCCATAAATTTTTCTTATATTTTCCAGCATATTGATGTGCAATATGTTACGCAGATCCGATAGAACTGATATCCAAAATAGAAACTTTAAAGAATATTTTGTAAAGATTGGCAAAGCCAAAGTTATTACTTGTAAAATTTATTTGTTTATTTTTTATCTAAAGTGAAAATTAAAACGTCGATTACAGCTATTACATAGGATTACTAAAATTTGGGAATATAAATGCTAATGCTAAACCAGTTTAAATAATAAATAGGTTTAACTACACATTTTTGTTTTTTAATTTCTGTTTCTAATTCACTGTCGCTATCTAGTATTACAAAATTTGTTGCCTTCTTCTAAACTTTAAAATAATTTAAAACTAAAGGTTATTTCGTAATTTTAATAAACAGGTAATTCTTTCGCGTTTTAAGTTATATACTTATTTTTAGTTATAATACGTATTTTAAATAAACTATTAAAAAGCAAAATCTTATGTTTAAATTTAATGTATTTAATAAAATAATAATAAAAATATTTTATTAATTTTAATGAAAGAAATTTATTTATTTTTAACGTTCATTTTATTTAAAGTAAGTTAAGAACTGATGTATACTATAAAAAAATATAGGTATAGTCGATATATTAGGAATTGTGTATATTTAAGTCTTACTAACAAGGGTCCAATAACTTTTAGTAGCGGTATTTTTGGAATTATTTTATGTTAAAAAGTTTGTCTTTCTAAAATAGTTGAACTTGTTATTGATTTTTATTTACATTATTTATAGCCCCTGCAATACAACTCAAGTGTGGTAAAATAACAAGTAAAAACAAACACACAAAAATACATAAGCAAACAGACAGGAAATTGAGCAGGAATATAGAAATAAAGTGTGTATATTGAAAAATGCCGGAATAGGTGAAAACCATAAAAAATAAAAGCAGAAATTTATAAGTTATTTTAGAAAACAGGCTAAGATGTAGACTCTAACCTAGATATGAATTTAGTTGGTATGCCAAATAAAACTTTAGATTACCAACCATGTTTTTTTTATGATAACTAAAATTGGATACCATGCAACGTTGGATACAAGTAAAATGTATCCTTACTGTATTTTTTATCATTTTAGAGTTTTAACTAAATGAAAACGCAAACACTAAGATTTTATATTTACCGTTTATGATAAACGTTTTTATTGTTCTACATAAAGACATTGCGTTAGAAACTAATTAAAATATTTTAGGAGAGATTTGTATAAACTTAGTTAAATTCCATTGCAAATATTTTTTTCGTTAAGACAGTCTACAGTCCACCTAGGTACAGGGTGTCCGGTTATAAGTGTAACCCGCGATTAACTTTTTTGTTTGACCTTTGGAAAATGTAAATTCAGTATTAGAGTTTACCTTATATCCGATTTTAATAGTGACATCTCCAAATGCAAAAACTGTAGCTTATTATTATTACGCGATATTATTACTACGTTTGTTGATTTTATCAATTGGCCATAAAATTTGACATATCTGTCAAATAAATACATTTAGTCCAAATTTATTTATTAACAGATTTAGTTATAACTCTTTTACAGTCATACACTCGCCTTTATTCCCTTTGAGCCCTTGTTTGATTAAAATCATTCTTAACATATTATTTATAAATGTCTTTCCTCTCTTGTTTATTTAATCCATGGTTAAATAATATTTTACCAAATAATTAAAACCAATGTCAGTGTCAAACTTCAGGGTTAATTAATGAAATGAATAAAAATTGCGATATAGCATGATAGTAATAATGATAAGGCTTATAGTTTTTTGCATTTAACGATTAAAGTCAGACATATGGTATACTAAATGAAATATGTTTGGAATTTCAAGGAGAATGCAAATATCAAATAAAAAAATTAAGGACTTATATAAAATAAGATAGTAGGTTTACTGTATATTTACAAGTATACTAAACTTGTTTTTCCTTAACATTAAATCAAAAAGTTAATGAGGGGTTACATTTATAACCGGACACTCTGTACATGGGCTTAAAGCCTTTGTATTTAAGTGACAAGGTAGGTTTTACAAACAGTTAAAATAGTTTTTGGGAAGTTCAAGGAGGAAGGTCTTACTTAAGAACCTATTAAAATAAAAAAATTTAAATGTTTTAGTGTTGATCCTTTAAAAGATTTCTAAAACTATAACGGAAAAATTATAAATTTTAAAGGACTTTTTAATATCTATGACAGCCGCAAAGGCTGTCTAAGTCCTAAATACTAGGAACCGTGGGATATTTTTAATATCGTCCATCCAGTCTATTTTATTAGTAGTTGTCCTAAGAATAACCTACAGAGTTAACTTGCAAACCAATGTTACAAGAATTTCTTAATATAGTCTGTTCATTGTACCAATAATTGGCTTGAACTATTGTGGTCATAATAAAAATTTACTTATCCTCTACGCATTTAATTAAAATTGTTTTTAGATTTCCTTTCCCAAGTTTCATTATAATATCAACCCAAAGAAGTCCTAAATTTAGTTCTAGACTTAAAGCAATTCTCTCTTCCACTATTTTATTACCTTTAATAATTTAGCTAGGCTGCCTCCACAACAATTTGTAAGCGACAGCAGAAAACTAACTGTTCTTTGAAAGAGACATAAAATGCGAAACACAGCTTTAAAATACTGTCGTTGGAAAAGGTTATTATTTTTGTAAAACTACCCTTAATTTTTTTTATTAAAAAAACAATAATTCTTGGGACATTATTTTTTTAATCTTTAAAAAGTTCAAGTTTTTAAATCTTATACAGGGTGAGTTTTGTTAAATGTTAAAATGAGATATGTCCAAAGCGGTTTTAAATATTTTCATAAATCTTTGGTGACGGTGTAAGTACAGAAAAGATAGATTTAACGTTATTTTTAACATTTTTTTCCTTTACTCCCATTTAAGGGGTAGGAATAACTTTAGAATTTTAAGTCGAATAATTTGTTTTAACTGAAAAATACAAACCTGCGCAAAAAATAAGTATACGTGCATAATGGAGAAATGTAATTCGGTACGCCTCCGCACCATAAGTAGTTGCCGAAAACTCTGCTATCGGCTAAATATCAACTGCAACCCAATAGGTGCAAATTTAAGGTTTGGACGCCCTGTAGAATGACTATAACTAAATAAGACATTAGAATAAAATTAAAGAAGTTACAAGCTTTTATTTACAAAAAATTTATGAATTATTAAACCACAAAATTCTTGTGATACGCCAAAATAGAGCATATCAGCAACTTAATTTTTGTTAATTCTTTATAGTGTCTAAAGGTAGAAATTGACTCAAAAAATCGACGAAAAATTTATAAACATCAGTAAAAAAATTATTTAAATTTTACTGAAAAACCGAAACGCTATTAACGTTACTACACAATTTTAGATTGTTTTTTATCAATATAAAAGTTAGAAGATTTAAAGTCAAAGGTAGAAATTATTTTCAGTTTTGGGGACACCCGGTATTAATTATTGACGATTTATCTTATCAATAAGTTCGGATATTACGTTAACTCTCTGCTCATTTCCAAAACATACCATTCACAAATCACTTTACTTTCACCTTCTTTTACCTTTACACTTTATTTTACCTTTAAATTTACGTAAACATGTCAAATTAAATTTCACACAAGGAAAAACTTGAGTAGCATTACTTAGCTAAGAAATATACACTTTTGTACAAGACCTTACAATTTTACTTGGTTACGGAGAAAAGATGTTATAGCCAATTTTCTTGTGCTTACACCGACAAAGTAGCATTAGCTACCAGAAAACTGACATTCAAAAGTATTTAAATAGAACATTTCGATAATTTGCCCAAAATGCAAGAACAAATTTCAGACAGTGCTTATTTTACGAAGCCAGAAATCTTACTGCATTATTAGCGCTTTGACCTTGCTCGCCCGCCGTTCGGCCTCCGACGCGACCCATTTTATTGATCTATTTACCTGACGCGCGCGTGACGTACTCTTACGACGCTGCTACCCTTTCCGCATCTGCCCAACCCTCTCGTTGGATCCATAGACTCGCTACATAATCACAAGCTCGCAAAGCATGTCGATGTCTTAGCGTTGCATATCGACGGGCGGCTTCCTTTGTTTCGTTTTGAATTTATTTAGGCGGTATTGTCACGTTTACAAGAAAATTTGCTGTTTAAATTTAGATTTAAGTTCTAGAGTGACTTAAAAAATAACATTACGGATTTCATAGAAACGCACCAGACTCTAGTGAAAATCTTAAAAGTTAAAATAAATTAAAATATCTTTGACATTAATTAAGTATATAATAAAGCAATTTACTGTGTTTTTTTGTACAAGAGTTTTTACGTAGTATTTAAAAATAAAAAACACATTATTTTATTTAAAATTTCAAAGCCCCCACTTATTAAAAGAGGTAAAGGAAAAACGTCATAATAACGTTAAATATATCATCCCCTGTACTTACTATGTTACCAAAATTTATGAAATTATTTGCATCTATGACCATTTGGCTTTAATAATTATGATATTTTTTCTATTGGGCTAGATAAAATTATTATTTTATTAATTCGTTTTTAAAATAAGTATCCAATTTAATAACATTATATTTACTCATATTTCTGCAATACGTTTATAAATTTAACTGTGCTGGCTTAAAAAAATAAGTAAGTTTTATATTTAAAAATCAAATTACTAAAGAAAGTACTTTCTTAAGTAATGATTATCTCAGGCTACGTAAGCTGGCTTAAAAAATTAAGTAGGTTTTATATTTGAAAATCAACTAAAGAAAGCAAATTTTAGGTGATTTTTTACTAAAACTTCTTGTTTTGTTGCAACCCCAAACCAAAGCTGTGTTGAATAAATTAAAATAATTTAGTGCTTTATATCCAGTAACAAGGTCAATTTTTAATAATAGTGACAATCAAGTATTTTAAGACAATCATTAACACCAAGATTAGTTAAACTTAAGAAACATTTTGAAAAACAATGTGAATGCCATTATAAATCTATAACCTTATGTAAAAACAAATAATAGAACGCAGTGATAGGGTTAAACAAAATTGGTCCCAAGCCATGGTGAACAATGTGGGCAGCTTTTTCAAGGTCAATAGAAATACTCGTGGCGTTCGTCGAGTATTATTCAGCCAGGTAAGTGGTATAGATTAGCTAATAGTCCAAGAGCCTATAATGCCCCATAAAGTGTTTGATTTAGGTAGAAATTTCCAGATAGGATAAATAAGTAAGTAATCGACTGACTAGGGTATACCAGGTACTGCGCATACAAAAAAGATGTGATTTTTTTTACCAAACAAAAACCACTTGTCTTAAAATAAATACTTAAAAAGGCAATTACTTAAAAGGAAGTTTATTTTAAACCAAACCACCCCAAAGTTGTATTTCTAAAAATAAAACAAGTGTTAGTTTCTCTTGAAAGTTTCATAAAAACGCAAATACTCAGCAAAAATGATTTGTTTTCAATTACTTTTTGTTTACCAGAATATCATTACTAATACAAAACATGATAAAATTTTTAACCTTATCACTTTCGCATTTCCTTTTTTGAATTTTTTTTTCCAATTTGTGATAGCTAATAAATGAAATCTTGAACATTAGTATAATCAAAATTGTCAATGATCGTATTAGCAAACGCTGTTTGCAAGTGTTAATAATGCCCAGACTAAGAAGAAATGCAAATTATCGCCAATTAAGCAAGTTTAAACGAGAACGATTAGTTGGATTAGGGAAGGCTGGACTTTCATACCGGGATATGGGTGCTAGACCGCAAAAAAGTTTAGATACTCTAGTAAGATGTTGTCAGGCATGGCTTCAATACGAGTTCGCAGAACAATACCTCTTTAAGACCGCCTAAGATTGCTTGCAAACCAGTGGTTAACAGAACCTGGAATGCAAACAGTTTATCGTCAAATAAAAAGTTTTGCCCTTTTTTTATTTCCTCCTTACCAGATCTTACCTTTATCTTAAGAACATCGAAACAATCGACTTTTGTGGAGTAAAGAACGACTAGCGTGGGACCAGAAATGGATCACAGTGGTCTTTGGCGACGAATCTCGATTTTGTTTAACCGTGCACAGCGGTCGGGCACGAGTATGAATCCGACGTGGGAAACGCCGTGATCCCCAATTTTTTGTTGAGAGACATGTTTATCGTACTGTTGAGATTATGGTGTGCGATGCCATTGCTTATATCTTTAGGTCTCCTTTAGTGTTCATTAAAGGCAGCATGACCACTCAGCGTTACATTAAAGAAATAATGGAGCAACAATTAATTCCTTATCTTGGGACCCTCCAAAACCCATTTTTTCAACAAAATAGTGCCCAACCACATGAGGAAAAAGTAACGTTGGACTACTTTGAACATGCCGAAATTAATTTGCTGCTATGGCCACCACGGTCTCCCGATTGTTTCCCATTAACACGTGTGGGGCATGATCGCTAAAATACTAAACAATTTACAACAACCACCTCAAACTCTGGTTGCGCCTTGACACGAGGTTGAGGTGGTCTGGATGAGATACCTCAGGAGAATATTGATCACCTAATTAGAAGTAGGTAGGTAGGTAGGTGGGTTTAAAATGAGTGGGTATAACACCCTTCCACCGCGACCGATCGGTCTATTGTGGCTCACACCTTTTTATATTTCTTCCACCAGGTCCAGACTCCTAATAAATCTGATGATCCTGCTAAAAGAGAGATCTTTCACCTCCCCCGGCAACAAGGTGTCATTGACAAGGATTGCGAATCTTAGTCGTGCCAATGCTGGACACGAACACAGTATGTGTTCTGCGGATTCATCCCCCTCCATGCATATGCGGCATTCGGCGTCTTCCGCTAGGCCGATCTTGTGCATGTGGTATTTTAATCTGCAGTGTCCCGTGTACAGTCCTACTAGAGTATTAATGTGTAAGACTCCATGGCGCAATTACACTAAAATCTTGGACTTTTATTGTTTTTATTTGTTAATTTTTACACAACGTTTCAGTTAGTGATGTATCTTCAACCGTTGTCAAGTGATAACTAAAAACTATTTTTAAAAGCTACGACTTATATACTATCCCTTGTTAACCGAAACTTGACCGACTTTTCACGGTTCAGCAACGGCTGCCAGATATTCGAAAAATCGATACTAGGCTTGCTAAATATATTTTGGTTGTTTACAATTACTACAGTATCTTTAAATTTTCTTTTCTTTCAGTGGGTTTCTTTACGAATAGTGATCTTTTTGTTTCCCCGATGTATACCTTATCACATTCACAGGGAATTTGGTAAATACAGTCATTACTTGAAACTTTGTTGTCTGGTCTCGTCTTAAAGAAGTATGTGATTTAAATACTGTTTTAATATTATACTTATTCGCGATCCTGCGGATCTTTTCTAAAGTTCCTTTAATATATGGAATTTTCATAATTATTTGGTTATGTGGAGTCTCGTTTCAGTTAGAGATTTTTGTCTTATTTTGATATTTTTTTATTGTTTCCTTCACCAGCATTTCACTGTATCGGTTTTGCTTAAGATCTCTAGTTATGTTACTTATTTCTTCTTGCAAGAATTTCTTACTGTCAGAAAAGGTCACTGCACGATTATATAAAGTACGTATATAATCGTGCAGTGACCTGGTGTAACAGTAAGAAATCTCTGCAAGAAGAAATAAGGAACATAACTTTGGATCTTAAGCAGAACAAATACAGTGAGAGACTGAAAGAAAACAATCGCAAAATATCAAAATAAGACAAAAATCCCTAACTCAAACAAGACTCCACATGATCCAATATTTTTGAAAACTCCATATATTAAAGGACCTCTGAAAAGATTTGCAGGATCACGAATAAGTATAATATTAAAACGGCATTTAAATTACAAACTACTTTAAGATGCATTCTTACTAAGACGAGACCAGACAATAAAGCTTCAAATAATGACTGTATTTACCAAATTCCCTGTGAATGTGGTGAGGTATACATCGGGGAACCAAAAAGACCACTCAAAGTTAAATTTAAAGAACACAAACATACGAGGTGAAACGTCAAAGTCAGGGATTGTCGAACACGCTTGGTAAAAACAACACCGCATACAATGGTCGGAAGCAAAAACTATTCATAAAGAAACCCATCAAAGGCAAATTTAAAAAAAAAAAGTTGTAATTATTGTAAACAACCAAAATGTATTTAGCAAGCCTAATATCGATATTCCGAATATCTGGCAGCTGTTGCTGAACCGTGTAAAGTCGGTTAAGTTTCGGTGAACAAGAAAACTAACCGTAACGTTGTGTCACAAATAACAAATAGAGACAATGGAAGTCCAAGATTTTAGTGTTATTGAAACCATAACATTGTCAAACAATTCGAATAATTAACTTAGTCTATATAAGAAAATTAAATTTAAATTTTAAACATTTGCTTACTACGACCATCCTAAAATTTGTTAAAAATATTACTGAAATAAAATATATTTTTTTGGGTGTTAATAGTTAGCAGGGTGTAATAGATTGTACAGCAGTCGAGTACATGCAGACAATCACTTAACATAAAAGTATGCCACGGCGCATTTACTCTAGTAATTAAATTTTCAAACCAGACAACATTTTATAATCATTTACGTAAAAAGTTGACTGGTCAGGTAAGTTTCTTATAGAAATTCGCCATTTATCGGAACGAGATGAGAAAACCATTTTTCTGTCGCTGGAACGCAGAAGACTAGAGGGCGAAGCGCATTTTTTCCTTAATTTCTTGTCCCTCTCGAGATTTCTTGTTTTCTTTATCAAAATGATTGTTGTCAATTAAAAAAAATCGTGACCCTTAAAATAGCCCCGACAAAATAATCCCGACAAAATAGCCCGAATACATTTTACACCATGCTATTACAGCTCCGACAAAAAAATCCCTAAAAACTGAAATAAAATTATTTTTTGAGTATTTTTATTGCATAATAAAACGCTTAATGGATAATTAAAAAACACCCTTTATTACAACATTATTTATAATTAAGGTCATTAGAGTAAAATGGCCTAACCCACAAATTGGAAAATTGAGTTTAATACAGAAACTAATTGTTTTATAAGTTATATTAGGATAAAATGACCTCTGCGGCGTTTGAAATGTTGTCAAAGCTTGCATAGACCATATTAAATGTATCCTAAAGTACCATATAAACTATCAATTTCTGTATTTAAACTCAATTTTGCAAGTTGTGTCATAGGCAACTTTTGCTCTAATGGCCTTAATTTACAATTTAAAATCATGTCAGATTCCTCTTTTTTTAAATATATAATAATTTTGGTTGTAGAAATTACTGTTTTTAATAAATGTAATAGAAAATACTATTAGGATCCTTAGAACCGAAATACAAAAGTAAAAATTTCTGCATATTTTTTATATTAAGTTTAAGCGCATAATATTTTATTATAGCAGATAGGACTGGTCCAGCTAGATTATGTTTGGTTGTCACAAAAAAGTCATGGCCAATTTTAACATAAACTGGTTTAAAATGATGGTTGGAAAAAAAGATAAATTTAAAATCATGTGTAAACTTTATTAGCGGTCAGTACCTACTAATTTTCTAATTAACTGTTTGGCGACCACAGTTGTAGTGGTAGGTTATTTTTGGTCCTCGGTTTAAGCTATTTTGTCTCAAGGCTATTTTGCCTCTGGGCTATATAGTCGAGGCTATTTTTGTCTGATTTATTTTAAAAGGTACCCAAAAAATTTCGTCCTTATATTAAACTTAGATTTTAAACTTGGGACGCAGCACCGACACATGCAGATTTCGCCTCTTAGGCAACGCAGTAGTGCCACCACGTTATACAAATAACTACTACCTTTGACCCACCCCCATTAACATCAGAAAATGTCGGGCCTACAGTTTAAGAGTTTTGAATCATACTGAATGGAGCACGGTGTTCACTAGCGGTCACTCATCTAATTAGTAACCGTACCCGGCGTCGCTTAACTTCGCTGAGCTCTCAGGAAATAGTGTTTCGACGCGACACAGGCCGTTGGCATATACATACGCGTCCTAGGCCGGGTCACTGATAACTGTGCCACCTATACTGACCGGATAAAATATTTATAAAATAATTTTAAAAAGAGAAATATTTTCATAAATTGCAGGGATAGAAAGATAGTCTTTAAAGGGGTTTAATAGGTTCAAAACTTTGATTTTTTGCATAAATTGTTTACTTAATATGTCTTAAATATGATGGTAAACTGATTTTTTAAAATTCAAAGTCATCATAAGGTTACAGCACTTAAAAAGGCAGGTGTTCGAAACGCTGAACTAAGCGCTGAGAGGCCAACCCTATTGTGTTCTGTCGGCTTGATACCTGAGACCCCTCCTAAAAATGTATGCTTATACAAGTACAGACAAGTTTGGCATGGACTTCCGGGTCTCAGACACTCGAAGGCCTTCATAAGTCCACCGAACCAACAATGTACTGTCAAGCTACTCAAACTCAAACTCAAACTCAAACTAGTGCTTTATTTATACTTCATTTTACATTTTTACAACTCTTATACATATATATACAGTTAATGGTCTCCAGTTTTTCCTTATTCAGGATCTGGAGACAAGTCAGCTATAAAGCCAGAGCTGGTGTTCGCTCTTAGGTGGTATAAGCTTTGTTTTTTGTTTTACATTTCGTCATTTCCCGGAGTGACCATACAAATGACTTAACAGCCTGTTGTTACTTGAAAAGTTTGAAAGTATTATGTTTTGGTGAGTAATAAAAAATTTGTTAATAAATTGTTTTTATAGGAAAACGCTTTGTAAAAACCTACTTGATCTTAGTCGTCCAGCTACTGGAGCAATCAAGGGTACACCTTAAAACTCTAGTGGTACTGTACACGGGCCACTGCAGATTAAAATACCACATGCACAAGATCGGCCAAGCGGAAGACGCCGAATGCCGCATGTGCATGGAGAGGGATGAATCGGCAGAACACATACTGTGTTCGTGCCCAGCCATGGCACGACTAAGATTCGCAATCCTCGGCAATAACACCTTGTTGCCGGGGGAGGTGAAAGATCTCTCTCCCAACAGGATCATAAGATTTATTAGGAGTCTGGACCTGGTGGGAGAAATATAAAAAGGTGTGAGCCACAATAGACCGATAGATCGCGGTGGAAGGGTGTTATACCCACTCACTTTAAACCTACCTACCTACCTACAGACAAGTTTAAACAGGTTAAGAAAAAAAAATGCCGTTGCTATTTACGTTGTAAAATTTGTTTTAGTTTTGGTATTGCAGATTAATGGTGAGTTAGGAATTTTATAGTTGTAATTGTACTTGAAACTTCTAAAGCGTTTTTCTTAAAGCTATGGTCGTCAAACTTTCCTCCGTCATATCTCGAGAACGGTTTGGCCGATTAACTTCAAATTTATAGGGTTGACTCACGCACGGAATGGTCTTTCATAATAGACTAGAATTTAAAATATTTATATTTTTTTAACAAAAAGTGGACAAAAAGTGCATACAATTTGGAATGTTTTGTTCCAAAGTATGTCAAAAATTAATTTTTTAATTTTCCGTTCATAATAGTTCATTGCATGTATTTCAGCTTACAGATTAAAACTCCACCGATTATTTTAGTTTCAGATAAGCCAATCATTCGATTTCGTGGAGGGAGTAAGGGTACATTTTTTTGAGACAGGTGTCTTCAGAGCGCTATAACTTTGGTTCTAATGAATATTTTTGGCTAAAAATTTATATGTATACTCTTGAAAGACTTATAAATAAATTATAAGTGCTTTAAAGTTCTATTTCTCCATTGATTCTCACAAGAAAATCTTGAAAAATGCATAAAAAATAGACCGTCAAACCAAAGAGCCTCCTTTAAGATCTTATGAAGTGATGAAAAATAAGTAAAAAATAACAAGCCTAAAACAAGTTGGTATAATCTAATTTATATTAAACAAAAAGGTCAACGCTCCTAAACTACAAAATATTTTTGGACATTAACGAAACATAACACGCAAACCTAGTGTGACAGTTTATCATAAATATAAATTTCGTCGGAAAAGTGAAGCAATTTGGTGGGCACTTATCGCTACTTTAGGGAGATATTGTAAACGAACATAGAGCAATAAATGCAGTAACAAAAAAATACAAACATGTTAAGAGCCTTTTCTTTCACATTCATAAGGCAATAAAAGAAAAGATTTTTCCCTTCTGTTAGCGAAGTTGGCGCAAAAATAAAAGGCGTGATAATAATTTGACACAAGTTAAACATATAAAGCTAGAAAACAAATAATAATAATTTGACACATATCTATGACTGACTTACCAGAGGGATGACGTGAGGTTAACGGGCATACTTCTTCCTAAAGAAATAATAATAAATTAACTCTTATTTAAAAATGTTTAAAATTGCAAAATACATAACTATTTTAATTATTAATAACTAAGTATGCACTTTAATAAAGACATTTTTATTCGGAATTTATTTTTAAATCACCATAATAAATTTTTGTCCCCAAAACAAATGCTCGTTTTATGATATTGGATCCCAAATTTTATTTTACATGTCCAATTATTGTTATACAGGGTGATTGGTAAGTCGAGGCAAAAAATAAAGGCCCGAATTAATTTTTTAATTCTGAATCGAAAACCAAGAATACTTTTTTTGTAAATTTTCCTTCGTTTCCAAGATATTGCACTATAAAGTTTTAGCAAAAAAAAATTAATCACATTGTGGATGTCGCTAATCTTAGTTGGTGCTTTCAAACTATTACGTCATATGAAATCAAGTTTGACCTTTGTCAAAAGTTAGACACTTATCAATCTGTTATTGAAAAAATCACAAAAAATGAAGTTCACTAACGAAGAATACGGTGATATTGTTTATGTGTCTGGGTAAAACATAATAATTATTAAGCATGTGCACCAAAGTGTCTAACTTTTGACAAACTTGATTTCTTATGACGTAATAGTTTGAAAGCGCCAACTAAGATTAGCGAGACCGACAATGTAAATAATTTTTTTTTGCCAAAACTTTATGGTGAAATATCTTGGAAACGAAGGAAAATTTGCAAAAAAAGTATTCTTGGTTTTCGATTCTGAATTAAAAAAATTAATTCGGACCTTTATTTTTCGCCTCGTTTTACCAATCACCCTGTATATTGTTATTAAATGTTTATAGCCAAATTTATAACTGTTTATATTCTAAATAAAAGAATAATTCCATAAATTATGCTCGAAAAATTGTTTTTAGGCTTGAAATAGTAACTGTGTTTCCAAAATAGTAGATCTATTACCAGATGAATTCTATTTAATGTCACCAAAATAATAACATCACTTAATTCGGTTAGTCCTGGTTAGTACTGGTAAGTTCTAGTCAGCTCTGGTAATGTAATTTTTTTGTTTAGGCACTAATTGCATATTTAAGTGATTGCACATATATTTGCAAATTTAAATAGATTAGCTTTAAGAAGTTGGTAACAATAAAACTTAGATCTTGGACTTTCGTTGTCTTTATTTGTTAATTGAGTTTTGGTGATGTAGAACGCACCACCCTGCCGCCAGATGGAGTGTTTGGGCTGTGCCTCCGTAGTTCCTACTTTCAAGTAAAAGATGAGTACTATGCGCAGGATTATGGACTTCCCAAGGGCTTATCGCTCTCTCCAGTGGTAGCAAATATTTATATGGAATGGTTTGAGAAACACGCAATTAAAACTGCACTAATCCAACCAAAAGTTTGACCGAGATATGTTGACGATGCTTTTATTATATGGACAGGTAACTGTCCGACGTAGTAACGCAAACTTGAACGTTTCTTTAACCATCTAAATTGCCTCCAACCTTCAATTAAATTCACAATGAAGAAGGAGCAAAATTGGGCTTTACCTTTTCTCGACGTTCTAGTCAAACAAAATAATGGACATGTATAAAACTCGGTATACAGAAAACCTACCCACACTGGACAATATTTACAGCAAAATTCCATTCACTTTAACGAAACGATACAGAGGGTCATACGTACTCTATATAACCGCGCAGTGAACTTGTGTGACAGTACGGAATCCCTGCAAGAGAAAATAAGTAATGTAACTAGGGATCTTAAGCAAAACTGATAAAGTCAGGGACTGGTAAAGAAAACAATCGAAAAATATCAAAATAAGACAAAAAGGTCTAACTTGAACAAGACTTCACATGACCAAATATTTATGACAATTCCATATACTAAAGAAACTTCGAAAAAGATCTGCAGAATCGCGAATAAGTATAATATTAAAACGGCCTTTAAATACCAAACCACTCTAAAAGGTATTCTTACTAAGACGAGACCGGACAACAATGTTTCATATAATGACTGTATCTACCAAACTCCCTGTGATTGTGGTGAGGTATACATCAGAGAAACGAAAAGACCACTCAAAATTAGAGTTAAAGACACAAAAAATATACGGAACGAGGTAAAACGTCAAAGTCAGGGATTGCCAAACACGCTTGGTTAAAACAACACCACATACAATGGTCGAAAGCAAAAATTGTTCATAAAGAAACCCTCCGGAAAAAAGCTGTAATAATTGTAAACAACTAAAATGATTTAGTAAACCTAGTATCGATATTCCGAATATCTGGCAGCCGTTGCGGAATCGTGAAAAATCGGTGCAGCTGCAGTAAACAACGGATAGTATATAAGTCGTAGCTTTTAAAAATAGTATTTGTTATCACTTGAAAACGGTTGAAGATACATCACTAACCGAAACGTTGTTTATTAATTAACTAATAATGACAATGAAAGTTTAAGATTTTAGTCTTTTGAAATCATAACATTATCCTACACTTTCAAGGAAAGTTAATAACATATTTTGACAACATGGGATGGCAAGTTTATAATATAACTAAAAAGTAAATAATTTGGTGACTAATTAAATTTCACCTATTTTTATTCAGGCATTTTTTTATATGGCATAATAAAGAAAGGCTAAATTGCAAATTTATTTTAACACCAACTGTATACTACACTAAATATTAAATATTATTTATGCGACCGATCAATGAATGTAAAAATCCGATTTTATCCAATGGCGTGGAATAAATTTGGTTTACTTTGTTCCATAAAGGTTAGGCTGTTTTTAAATCCTAAATATAAACACGCAATATTTTATACCTGTTACACCAAATCCACTGACATTTTAGCAAGACATGGCATTTTTTTATTAACTTTTGGATCACTTTTGTGTCAAACAAAATATTTTTAAACCTTTCCATTATTTTAGAAACCTGTGACCTTACTTTTGTTTGAATGGGATAAAAAAAATTTAAAAGACAATTATTCATTATCCAAATATTTCCTTATACTGGTAATATTTCCTTATACTAGTGGCTAAAATTAAACAAATAAGTATAACCTACCCCAAAGAAACCAGTGTTTACTTTTATTCTTTTTTTCTATCCAATAAAACGATGAAAAATAAAGCTTTAAGTTTTTCAGAAATGGTTTATTTGACATAGGTTTTAGAAAATGTAATTTTTCTAAAGAATAAAAAAATACATATGTAACTAATGTAAGTTTTTAAACAAATATAAAATCAAACAATTCTTTAAATTTTTGCAATTTTTAGTAAAACAAGACAAACAATTTTTATGTTATATTACTTTTTAATTAAAAAAAAATATACAACTTTAACAGGTTAAAAAATATTAAACAATCAAATTAAAACCAAAAGAATGAAACAATAACTACAAGAATTGATAAACTACTAATACTTCTTATAAATTTGTATTGATTATGAATTATGGTAAAGATATCATTTTATAAATTAGGTATTTAAATTTTTTTGGGCTTTAATATTATTTGTCAAAAACATAAAGGTTTATTAAAATTTAGGAATAACCAAACAACTGTTTATTTTTTTTATTCTTCCTTCTTTTTTAAATATATTAAGTGAAAATATAATTTTTACCATAAAAATTAAGCTTTCTTTATTTATTGCTAACATATTTGTCTTTGTTTTAAACTTTAAGTAAATTATTAGTTTCAGTTTAAATTTTCTTTTAATGTAGAAACAAAAATAATAAAAAAAATTTGATAGCATCAATTGTTCTTTTATTATTTCTTATTATTATTATTATTATTATTTTGTATAGAGCCTAAGTACTAGGTATTGTGGGTGCTGGGTTTTTAAACGTCTAACTCATCCCCTTTCCCTTTTTCGTTAGCGCTGTCCATGCAACGAAACATACAGACATTGCATTTTACAGCACATTTTAGAAAACGCAGTAGGGCGACCACTGACGATATAAAAATAACTACCACCTCTCAACTACCCCATTAACGCTTGGGTAATGTCAGCCAGACGGGACCTACAGTTTACCGTGGGTTTCGAACCACGGCACACGGTATTGACTGGCCTTTACATCCAATTACTAACCGTGTCCGGAGTCGCTTAACTTCGCTGATCTCACGTAAAGCGGTGTTTTGACGCGGCAAAGGTCGTAGACATGCATGTGTCGCCCTTGTGCGGGGCAGGGTCACTGACAACTATGCCACCGAAAGGGACAATCTTTTTCAGTTTTTTTGTACATTTTCTTAAAGATTAAATGTTTTTAATTAACTTTCTACTTAACTTTAATAATTAAAAGTGTTGTCCTATAAAAAAAGCCTTTCATTAATTTTCCTTTTAAAAAAAGTCCATTAAAAAATTCAAAGTAATTTTTCATTTAAAAATGCATTTTTGTAAAATGCGGCTTTAATCTACAAGTGGCATGTCGCTTGAGACGAAACAGTGCACTTAATATTTTATAACTAAAATTAGATGAAGTAAAATTTTATTTCATTGTTCTTTTTACGACATTTTTTGCTAGTTTATTTTCTGTCTAAATTGATTAATATGTAATTTGACATAAAACATAGCTGTAGTTATAATACAAAATTTAAAGTTTTTTTTGCTTACTCTTTGTAAAATGCAGTTTAAGAAGTTGTACTGTACCATTATACAAATTTACTTTATCTATTTAGTCATATAAGTAATATTTTTTTATAAAAAGTGTAAAAAAATACAAAAGCTCTAATTGCCCGCCTAATTATAAATGTACATTGCAAATACAATCAATATATAAAATTAAAACAAAGTTATTTAGCACATCCTTTAATAAAGTCTTTATTTTGCAGCTTGTTAAACAGCAGAAAAACTTTTATTTTTAATTATAACAAAAAATAAATTATGTTAATAAAGGAGGTGAAAAAAATTCGGCCTTCTTTTGCCCATTATAGTTGTGAAAATGTAATGTTTTAATTTGGACCATTTTATTATATTTATAATAAGTCCAAGTAAATTTATTTACATTTACAATGAATTGGTGAAAAAAATCATATTGGCAAGTACCAAAAAACCTTTAAACTTGCTATTTTTATTAAATTTTTGCATTTAAAACGTTTTTCGATTGTTTATTTTTAAAAATTTAAGATGCGCTTAACGCACCAAAATCAAGCAATTCTTATGAGACTGATTGGTACCTTGAAAGTATTATAAAAATACAGTAAAATCCGGTTATTACGACAATGAACAATGACAATTATCATAGAAACACTTTTTTCTACGATAATGCATATTTGTCTATTTTCGTGCACGTATTTTAGTTCAAAAAATGCGAAAAAGTATAACTGTTATATTTAGACCTTATACTGCTTATCTACCCTGTCGTATTTTTGTTATAAATTCAATTTTTCTTTAAGAGTAATTTTTGAAGTTTCTGTACAATTTTTAAAATATTAGATCAAATAACAATCAAACCGAGTTTTATTCTGTATTATTTTAATGACAACAAAAATTATTTTCTAAACCGTCAAAGTTTGTCAATATATTTCTAATATTTAAAGGTTTTTAATTAGTCAAATATTGGATTATTCCGACGAAAAGCTTTCTGAAGGTAAATATGAACCTATTATAATTAATATTATACCAAGTTAATAAGAAGAAAGATACGGAGCAATACACCAAAGCAAAGTAAAAGCAGAAAAAAAGGTATTTTTGGCGTACTTTTGCAAACTTAGTAAGGTACTTAGGTCTAATAAACTTTAGTCACGTAACTCCATAATTAAAAGTTTGGTGAAAATACGACACAACCTAGACATAAGCAATTTTTATAAATTAACATCGTTTCTAAAACAGTAAAAGTTTAGTTTTTGACAAGGAATGCCCACATTTTAAGCAAAGAGAAGAGAACTAGGTTTATGTTAGCTCCGGATGAGACTTATCTAATGATTAAAGTAAGCATCACTTTTGCTTTAGCTGGCGCTTGTCGCAGAGCAAAGTTTACGAATATTACACTTAATGAGATTTAGGATAAGGGAAACCCTATCGCTATTAAAATAACAAAAACCCTACCACACTGACCTTTTTAAAGCTGCACAGAAAGTATGTGGATTTACGGCCTTCTACCACATACCGTTGTTTTTTTTGTCTACTATAAAAATGGAAAATATTTCGTTCAGTGTAAAGAAGTAAACACATTTGGAAAAATGCCATCTACCGAATCTGGAATGTTATAAAGGTCACAGTTTTAGACGTTCATTGGCACCTTTTTTAGCGGATTTAGACAAAGGGATCACTAATATAAAATAGCTTGAAAGCTGAAAGTCAACTTCTGTCGCAGAAAGTTACTTGGATGATTCAGACCAACTAAAAAAATCTATGGTTAATAAAATTCTATTATTTTAAAACTTTGAAACATTATCCGCATGTCCATCATCAACAATTTTTTATCAAGCCAACTGACACCAGCTATCCGATTAAAAGCATCAAATGGCCTCAGCTATTAATTTGCAAAGTGCAACGAGTTGCATATTTAATATTAATAAAACTCATAATACCTAAATTAAGAATGTATTGTTTCGTTGTTTTACATTATGTTCCCAAAACAATAAATGTTTAAAAGTTAGTTTTTTGGGTCGAAGAAAAAATATTTTTTTTAACTCTTGCGGAGAGTGTCTTTCACGCACTCGAGTGCTTGCCTAAACGCAATCGCGTGCGAAAAAGTATCACTTTTCGCACTTGTTAGGAAAAATACTATTTAACAAAATAAATAATACAACATAAATAGTTATTTAATTTAAACAACAGCGCCTTCAAAACAAAAAACATCTTTGGTAAATTTTTGAACCGCAACCGTCATTTTTTATTGTAAAAACCGAAGCATAAAATCTATGACCAAAATAATTTTGTAGCTATAGCCGGATTTGTTGTTAAAGCGCGTTAAATCCGGTTGGATTTACATTACTTTATATATGGTTTTAAATAGGTTGATTAAAATTTGTCATTATATCGAGATTTTTGTTATAAGCAATGTAGCTATAAACGGATTTCACTATATCCCTTTTAAAAAAGACCCTTTATTTTTGATACCTTATCCAAAACCATTTACATTTTAATTTAAAATTGGTAATAAACTTTCTTATTTAATCTGCATCCTGACAAAAAAGCTTTTTTTTCGTTCATAAATGGAAAAGATACCATCACGCAATTTTTTTCAAAAAAATTTAATTTAACCTAATAAAAGTCATTTTTATTTGTTCACCTAAATATTTCAGGCTATTAAACATGCAATTCAACAATATTTTATTTTATGAGCCTATACTGAATTTTAATCATGACCAATAGTAACTGCATATATACGTTTATCAAATTTTAAAATAAATTTTTGTCCAAGTTATTCTAGCGTGGCTAAATAAAATAGAAGTTCTGTAGGTTATAAATAATTAAATTATTTAATTTATTTAATTTTATTGCTGTTGACTTAATAAATAATCTTGTTTTTTTATTGTTTATACTTTATGCAATATTTAGTTTACACTTGTAAATACTAAAACCTTATTTAAACTACGTAGAGTATTTGTGCTTTGCATAGCAATTAATTGCCCTCAAACAGATTATAAGCTAAAAATATTTAACATCGGATGCTGAGACATTGTTTCTGATCGATTTTACGATATAAATTAAATAGATTTCCTTTTAGAGTATTTTAAAAATACCACCGGTAACAAACTAAAATTTGCAATTACTAAAAATATCGGATATTTTTTTGTTTAAAAAAAAAACATGGGTATTAAAATTTTAAGTTTTGTATTCTTCAAATAAAAATTTACAAAAAGCACCTTTCAACATACTTAAATTTATAAAACAAGCTTATTTGCAGTAAAGCAGATAAGCACTTATAAGGCAAGATGCAATTAGAAGAATATCAACGGTATACTATTTGCTTAAACAACTGTCTAACGGCTGAGTGATAATCGCGTTGTTAAATTTAGCAATGAACTTAGCAACTGTTAAAGGTTAACAACGGTTTAGATGTTAAGTAAAAGTAAAATCATTATATAACACTGACAATGACGTTTTGTTAACCGTTGTTATTTTTTAACAATTGCAAAGTCCATTACTAAATTTAACAAAGCGATCATTACTCGGCCGTAAGTGTAGCAAACTATGGTTCGGTAGTGAACTTCTATTGCCTATATCTTAATTATTTACACAACGTTTTAAGCAGTACTATCGATATCCATTTTTAAATGCAAACTAATTTAATGCCTTATGCTTCTAAGTTTATATGCCATACAAAGCATTCACCTAAGAGAGGTTGGCTGCGGTTAAACGTGAGGTTGTTTGCCAAGGACACCAAAATTGGTGTGCTTTGGTTACCTAGTAGTGGAATTACCAAGCTTGTGTTGCTAAACATATTATTATAGTTTTCAAAAAGAAAGCTTTCTTAACCTTACGCTTTTTTAAATGAGGTTCCTTGTTGACAACGCGTGCTTCTGACCACTTGATGCTATCCTGTTTAAACCAAACAAACAACAATGTCCAATATTATTATTTTGTCCCTTTATGTGTATTTTTTGTGTTCTGTAATTTTTACATTAAAAGTAAATTTTGTTTCTCCATTATACGACTTCTCCACATTCACATAGTATCTGGTAGGTACACTCTTTCTCTTGTTTTAATGATTTAAGTTTTACTTTCTTTAAGATGCTTTTTAGTGTTAATCCAGACTTAAAAACCGTCTGGACTCCATATTGTTTAGCTAGCCATTTTATCTTTTCGAACGTTGTTTATACATATATAATCGTTAAGAGATGGAGTATCTTGTTTACGTAGTCGTACTATTGGTTCTGTATTACTATTCTCCATAATCTTTAGAACGGACTTTGGAGTATAACTATTCTGAAGAAGATCCATCCATGATATACCTTATTATTACCACAACGATTTAAATATTTCTAGTTTGGTATGACTAGAAAGGTATTGTCCCGTGCTGATCGGTTTTCTCTATACAGATGTGTTAGGTGATCCATTATGCCTACTGAGAAGAACGTCCACAGAAGGTAAACCGCCGCCTTTCACATTTTAATAATATTTATGGGATTACGTGTTTATATAATACGACTTAACATAAATTTTAACTGTTGTACAAGCATTTAATTATTATTACAATTCATTATTATAATGTTTATAAATAATTTATAAATTAACATATTTGTATAGTATTATATTGACTGTGTGGGTCTGGAATTATTATGATTAATACCTAGTTTTTTGTATTGTAATAATTGTTAATTAAACGAAATAATTATTTTAGTGTGTAAAAAATTTAACAGTACATTATTTAATTAAACGCAAGTAATTAATTATGCATATTAATTTTTACAATAACAAATTTAAATATTTTTAATAACTTGCTACCTTTGTCCGTTCAATTAAACAAAATTTAAAATAAACCTACATAATTTTTAGCAAAAGCTTACTTCTTTTTAATTATTTAAATTTTTATTTGAATTCTTAAAAAGTATTTGACCATTTTTCTGAAAGTTAAAGTCGCTTTAGAGTAAAATATTAATTAAATTAGCAATTATTGGCAAAAACGAGCTTCGTAAAAATTTAACTTTTTATTTAAATATACAATCGTATATTCAACTTTTATTGTATAAATTAAAAATAATGTTACCATAAATACCATTTTTTGAAAAACATATTGTTATACTAAGTAAGTAACCTAAAGATTATTATTCTAAATAATTCGTAATAGCTACCCAGGAATAACGGTTAAATAGACAATGCTCAAGGCCATAACAATGACTTAAAAACAATTAGAAATAGTTCGAACTAGCCACACAGAGTAAAAATTAGGTACGTGGCCAAACTAAAAGGTATTATTCCTTACTCACTTTTAAGACAAAAAGTTTGTACACATTTAGGTCCCAAACGGCTTTCTTTTTATTTTACAAAAAGTAGAAATATTTTAAAGAAATTAGGCTAATGGCTTTTTTAATTAGATAGGATTTTTCAATTAGGCGATGAACTACACGAAAGTCATCTCTTGACTTAACATATAAAGTAATTAAATATGCATAAAATTATTTAATACTGCTACGTATTAAAAATAGCGGAAAAACTAAAAAGGCTATAAAAAGAAAAACAACTCTTAGCTCATAGCCATCTAAGTCAACGGATTTAAGTTTCCACTGGATTTTTTTTAGGCATATAAAGTACCTCGCTGATAAAACTTTATACATACATACATGAATTAACCCAACGAATAAGGGATTTAAGAATCAATATAAAGATAAGCTAATGCCTGCATATAAGTTAAAGGTAGAAATGTTTAAAAACCATTACAGGTTATTGTTACTTATTGTTTTTTGTCTTTTTACTATTTTTTATTAAAAATAAACATTTGTTGCTAATTAAAAACCAAAAACATAAAAACGGGAATTATGTTATCCCTTTTTATGTTTTCGTTTGGTAGGCCAATGATTTTATAAAAAGGAAATTATGAGAACCACAGAAAGACAAGTTTAGGTACATGTTTTCTTTATTGATTTACTATAAAAAACGATATTAACTAAATTGTAGTAATCTATACATAGTGTTATGCATATGAGTGACTTGTTTGTATTAAACATTTTTTTTTATTAACCCAGACACTTTTTTTACTTACTAATACAGACAGACGAGTAAAAACTTGCCAAGTCAAAAAAGAACTAGATTCAATTTTAGATCTTAGTACTTTAAGAGGTCGATATTTTTGGATAGGAACTAGGCCTTTTTTTACAAAACTGTTTTTGGTAGATTTCTTCGCTTTTTTCTGAGTTTAATGAATAAAATAAAATGCTGCCTGTATTTTTAAATAATTATTAGTCTTAGTTTTTTAATTACTTGGTAGTTGGTATATTAATTATTTAGATTGAATTACAGAAACCCAGGTTTAAACTTCTAAAATATCCCCTTAATATACAACATTACCACCCCTGTTTCAAGGCGTTCCGAGTAAAAATGTGTAGTTTTTAGAATTGTTTTATTACTTGTGTCCTAAAACCTACTTACATACAAAATTTTAAGTTTCTACTCTTTCGGGAAATGCCCTATAATATTAACAAATCAATGAGTGAGTGAGTGAGTGGCTGACTCACTTAATCAGGAGTAAAACAAGCGATTTTCAAAATCAAATACCTTTGAAACCACATAACATAACTTACCTAATTTTTCTACAGGTAATTAAAATACCTAAGTAAATTTACATACCAAATCTCATACTTTTATGCAGAACGATAACAAAGATATAAATGGGGGAGGGAGTACAAAACGCTAAAACCTTTCGTGTAATATACACACTGCGTGCGTCAGGACTGAACTAGGCTTGTCGCACTACCATGCGTCCAGAAAATCATATCACGTTTAAAAAAAGTGGCGTGTTTTTTTAAATTAAAAAGCGGAAGTTTACCTTGCGTACACCACTGGCAAAATAATATATATAATTTTTAGCTCAAAATATTGCTCTGTAAAGTTATTAATTCTCAACCTCATAGTAATTTGCGCCTTTTAGTTATTTAAGTATTTTATTAATTAGATAATGAATAACACCCTTAGGTAAGAAATACCCCCTCTAAATTTTAATTAACAACCTGTATACACTTTCTCACAGTGACATATACCGTTAGATTAATAGTGTATTGTGTCTTTTACATATGCCATAATAGATATTTCAGCCATTGTTAGAGTGCTCCTAAAGCTGAGGGAAATCATCCATTCCACAAGCAACTGATCGATAGACGGCGAAGGTATATCCTACCAGTTTCTATGATAGAACGGCAAGTAATAAAAGTAGGTTAGGGATAATCGTATCGTCATTTATTATGCAAAATGTATAGATTTGTCAAAAATGGGGGTGCCTACCAAAGGTGTGCTGTAAGCATATTTTACAGGAACTTTTTCGGTACAAAAATTAAACAGCAAATAGGTAAAGTGGTTCTGCTAGAATATTGTCAAAAATTTTGGATTATATACGCGGTAAGAGTAGACGGGCTTGTGGTAAAATGAGCCATATTTTTGTCTAAGACTGTACACGTGGAGGCATTACTCACACATACGTAAACACAAATACTATTTAACATTTTTATTAAGTTGCAATCTAACAACGTTGCATATTATGTCTCAACTGTTGACATACTGAATACTGCGTCAATGGTAAAGTGTAGATCAATGCGTAGTTTGGTATTTATCTCTTAGAATTGAGAGTAATTACGATATAAGGGTAAATTTATAGAAAAAATAAATAAACGTGTTTAATCTTTCATACATTATTCATTATTCATAAAGAGAGTCGCATAAAAAATGAAAAAAATATCTGAAAGTGAAATAAAAGATATATAATAATGATAACATTCCTTTAAAAAACTTATTTAAATTTACCAGAAATAATTAAAACAACTTTAAAGTATGTACCTACCTATTCTATGTTTTACTTTTATTTTTATACAATTTTTTTTTAATTCAATTGTAAATATGGCGTCTTTAAAAGTTTAATATTAAATAAATTTGCGGATCAAACAAATATATATTGTTGTAGTGTTTTTAAACTTTTTTAATTGTTATTTTTAATTTTGGATTAAAACTTGATTAATTACAACATAATGTGCTAAACATTGTGCTGAAAATTCACTTTTTAATTTATTTGTTAACTTACACCAAAAAAAACTATGTAAAAATAGATTTATAAAACGGTTAAAAAATTTAGGTCGGTATTTAAATTGTTGAACTTTGTGTTATTATATCTTAACAATAAAATGGTAACAATTTTTATGTTAAGCTCATAACAAAAACATTAATGCATAGTTAGTTTTTTGAAAATTTTTGGCGGTTACTTTTTATAAATTAAAAAACTTGTTGAAAACACAACCTTTCCTACGCTTTTCCTGTTAATTATCTGAACTTTATTTAAGTTTATGTCAAGCTAGAGATGACCAATCAACTAAATTTTAATGGTATTTGTATTGTAATATCCTTAATAAGTATATAAAAATTAAAAATTTTCTGTGACTACGTCCATAGCAAGACAACTATATTAAGAGAGCTATTTTTTAATAGCATGCTGCATGAAACAAAAAAAACAAAATCTTTACAAAAGTTGGTTTTTTCCTGTATTCTTTAAGCAAAAATCTACAAAAATATCCATTTTTGTTGTAGCGTAAAAAAATAATGTAATTGCAATTATACTTTAGGTAGTAGTTATTTAAAAATAACGTCCGTGGTGGCACTACCGCGTTGTCTAAAAGGTGCTGTGAAATGCAACATTTGCATGTTTCAGTGCTTGGACAACGTTGACGGAACAACTGGGAAGAAATGGGTTAAACACCGGAAAACCCGGCACTCACGGTACTTTGGTACTTAGGTTTATATATGTATATATAATCCGTAGGATATAATATACATATATAATAATCCTTCGTGAGCTGTCATAAAGATTTAAAAAAAAAATTAGCCATTATGTCAAGAGAACTTTTGTCAAGAATTGAAAATCGACTGTGTTATAAAACTTTATTGGTTTATTACTTGCAGAGAAATGCTAAAAAAAGCAAAAACTAATAATTTAAAAAATATATATTAATTGACACTTTTGAAGTTAAAAAGCTGACCTTCTAAAAATAATTGTAAAACTTTAATATCTGAATTTGGAATTTAAAGTCTAAATTAGGAAAAATATATCCTGGACCTTTTACGCTTTCAAATAAAATAGGGCATAGCTAACTCTTGTACAAATTTTGTTTTTTGTGTTCTTTGCACCACTTCTTTAAAGATAGTACTGGTTATTTGCTGTTAAATTTTAGATACAAAAACAGCTTCTATTTGGCTCTGTAAATTGTGCTCCATTTTATAGCAAAAATTTCTAGATACTCTACAAATTACCTCCAAAACTTTTTGCCTTTTTAAATTTAATTAAAGACAATAATTTTGGAAAATAATTAAAAATAACTTAAAATAAATCTAATACTCTTAAATCTAGTTTTAAATACTATTATTTAGTACTTTTAAATGTTTCTCGGGCTGTGGAAAACTATTAATCCAGCACGTCGAGCAACAGATCGATTAGAGACGACCGTGGCTTTTCCTGTCACTTTCTAAGATTTATTTCTATGGCAATAATTGCTAGTGCTATAAGTGTATAAAAGAAAATGTTGCTCTTTAATATAGTTCTAACTTAGAATATTTTAATACCAGGAACAACATTTTTATCAAAAATAATAGTTTCTTTAGAAATCCCAATTTTAAACAGTTTAGATTGTTTTAATTAAAAAATATATATGTTTATTAGATGAAAAAAAATAGATTTATTAAGTAAAAATATCGTTTTATATCACGATCAAGAAACAACAAACCCTAAAAAGCTGTAACATCTGAAGCTACGATTTGCTAGTTATTAAAAAAAATCGCAAAATATCACTCGACTTAAAGTTTAATTCTTAAATATTTTGGAAAATAAATAACTCAACTAGATTCTCAGTAATTTATATATTAATTTAAAAACTAACATTTATTTTTCCTAAGAAGGATATTTTTTAATAAAAAATTTCCACTGTAACCACTTAGGAACTATCTTGGTTAGGCAATAAATAAAAAGCATAACTAACCCAAAACTATAATAAATTAAAATATAGTTTTGTAAGGGTGAAAAGAAAACAATTATACATTTTAGGTAGATCCGGTTAGTTTCAAATAATCAAAGGCTAGCGAAATAAAGATACGCTCACCACTAAATAATCTGGTACTTAAAAAGTAGAATAAATTATTGATGTATACATTCCAATAGCCACTAAAGAATATGCGATACATATTTGTTTTGCCAATTTTAAAGAAATCTCCAATAAGATATTGCATTTAAAGAGTAAAAATTAAAAAGTGTATGTTTCAGTAAGGAATAAGTACTTTTACTTAAAATTTTAATTTACATTTACAAGACTAAATTTCTTTTATCTGGGATCAATTCACGAATTGGCAAAAATTTTATGTCTTACCTAAAAGAAAACTGTTTAAAAATAAATTTCGCAAAAATATAAGTTTTTGCCTAATTGGACGATATATTCATGTTTTACAAGTAGGGCATAGACTTAGAACAAACACTTATTAGCTTAACAGCTAGCACCCCAAACTAAGGTTTATATTGACAATATATATCAAAACTACATAATCAAACTGCTTTATACATCCCAACGCACATAAACTTGCAGCACACAGATCTATGATTCATAAAGCATTTTTAATAATAAGCTGCAAAGGGAATATATAGAAATAAGAGATTTGCTAAACTTTATTTTTATACTTAAATAATATAACTTATTTAATCATGCCTGTGCACTTTTAAAGATCCTGAATATTTATTTAAAAAGAAAAACAGAAATTTTTTGTTCTTATCCTTTGTCTAAGGTACCTATTTTCTCTCTTACATTTGATATATTATCTAGGAAATTTAAGCTCTAAACCTGCAATTTCCTTTATTCCAAAATTGCATTTTGTCCAAGGGTAAGTTGAATAAATCTTAAAAACTGACTGAGCTGAGCCACGGTGGCAGCTAATCGATCTGTCTCTTGAAATGCACTTACAAATTTAAAAGTCCCATTACTGAGAAAATGTGACGAAGAACGTTGAATTTATTTCAGCTAACAATACTTGTAAATTATGCGTATTTGTATTGTGCTTTAAGCTATTAAACATTTAATTTAAAAATATTGTATATAGTAATGAGAAACAACAATGAAATTTTTTATAATGTGTAAAAAGGAAAATTTAGCGGTGTAAAAGTTTGTTTTAAATTTTATTTAAAATATCCATTATAATGATAGGTAGAGAGAGATGAGGCAAGCTGGAGCCACCGAGGATGACGCGTTTCGCACAGCTGTCACCTTTCAAATTTGACCTCCCAACTGTCATTTGTCAAAAATCACGTAAACTTGTGAACTTTGGATGACGTGGATAAGATTTAACTAAAGATTCTACGCATGCGTAAAAAAAGTTCATGTCAACTGTTTACTGTCATATCTCGGAAACAACGTAACTTGGGAAATTTTTGATGACGTCATTGTAACTTAAGTCTTTTAAACTATCATTCTAATTATTTAAATCTTCAATCAGATGGCAACTGGTGCATGTCATCTACCTCATTTTGAGAACTACGCGACTTGAAAGTAAGCTGTAAAGCTAAGTATACGTAGCCTTAGGTCTTAAATAAATCTGTGCAGGAATGGTTTTTGTATCAGGTAGCGTATGGGAGTTATCTACTTAAATCGGAAATTAACCCCAATGATGAATAATATTAAAGCATCGACTAATATTATTAAACTAAAGCATACCAATCGACGGTTGAATATAATATTTAAATTAACTGTCAAATGTCAAAGGCTCTTCAACTCTAATCGAAAACCACGTGATTTTTAATTGTTTACCTTTCTTAGACCAGATATAAAGTTATGTTGATATTATAAAAAGTCATCATCAAAAATTCTAGAAGAACATAGTGGAATGACATAAACTCCCGTATATATTTATTTAACGTTATACTTTTTTTACTAAAAAGCAATACATGTGGTTAATCAAAAAGGTTTTATATCAAATGGTCTATCTAATATTTTGCCAGCGATTAAGTGCTACTGCTTTTTGTATTTTTTAATACATTTAATGTACCCTAGAACGGAAATATTAAAAAATAAAAATACCCCATTGTTTTTAAACATTTTTTATTATATACTCACAGTAAACATAAAATTTAATGGTACATTATATATAAATATATTTTTTATAATTAATAAACCTTAATATATATATATATATATATATATATATATATATATATATATATATATATATATATATATATATATATATATATATATATATATATATATATATATATATATATATATATATATATATATATATATATATATATATATATATATATAATAAAACCTATAAAGGGTATTTAATCACAAACTTAACAGATAATTTAGTGAGTGGTTTTAGTTCATTACCTAAACAAGCAATTTTATTGTCAAATTCTAACTTCTTCTGTAACAAATGGCTTGTCAGTTTATATCCTTTTTTGTTAATAAAAAATTTTACAGGTGAGTTAATGTTAACATATTTAATAATTCCAATTTTAAAAGAAAATATGAAAAAGACAGATTTTGCACCATTTATAAAAACGTATTTGTATAAACCTTTTTTGCAAGTCAACATTATGTTTAGGTAGGCAAATTCTTTTTAAGATTATCTTTTAGTTATTTTCTGTTTTAAGCTTTTTTACTACATGAGAAGGGTGGGTTAAATAACGTCCGAAATTGTCGGGAGTCATCCTGGAAATGATACTATATTACTAAGTTTAAAAGATGTATTCAGTAAAACCAGCTTTCTTAATTCTTCAATAATACTTGGAATCTCGTTTTAATAAGAGGTATTACCAACTTTTTTACTAGCCATTTGCAATCTTATTCTATCCACAAGCTTATTTGAATCATCCCAGTAAACAAAAATATATATTTTTTTAAGCCTTGTCATTTATATACCTATATACTTAAGGGAAACGGTGGTAAAAAAGGGTAGCGGGTAAGATGAGGTACCCAGCAAAATTCGGGGACAAAACTGGCCAATCACGATCGTTCATGCATCGTTCGATGCGCCACCATGCCACCTGTCGGTTTCCAGCTATCCACACGCGTTGAAATAATTCGAAAAAACTATTTTACTAAATAGTGCATACCACATTGGCCTTCACACGTGACTATGGTTTGTTAAATAGAGTTATCTGGTGAAACGTGGCGGTGAATAATGCTTAAGATTACCTTTAATATAGTAAACATTTTGTTTCTTTAAGATTGACAACAGTTTTTTTTAGATTGCCATTGGGGAAATGGCTCGGTTGGGCAAGATGGGGTAATGACTACTCAGTCTTGCCCCAAGATAAGAATATTAGGTACTTTTTTTTGTTTTGCATGATATGGGTTTCTGTTTTTTTTGTGTGCTTTTCCTAGCTTCTCTTTTGGTCTGTGACTACAAACCCACGACTAACAAAGGGTCGTGGTCCATGGAGTCCATGCAAGAAGCAGTTTAAACTGTTTTAAATTGAAAAATGGGCTATTATAAACCATCAAGGTAATTTTCTGTGCCACAGACGATATTATAAAGAAAATTTAAGGTCGCTCGGGCGCGTCTGGAAAAATGTACCCATACTCATTAAAAAGCATTGGGCCCTAAGTCAATCGTTTTTCTGTGTATGGAAAAGAAAAGCTTTGTGCCTATTTATTAAAAATAAAAAAAAGATTATACGTTGACATTAAAAAGTAGTAAGCTTAACCAGATAACCGGAAAATACTTCTGCCAAAGCATCTGGATTTAATGCTGTACAAAAAGTTTTTAATTTCTTCGACAACGTATACAATGAGCAGAAAGGGACTTCTGAATATATTTACAAGTAAGACAAAACAGGTTTTTCTGTTGGCCCAAAACAAAATCCAGAATAATAACTAAAAATGGTGGCAAACAGGTTAAAGTCATAGTTTAATGATAACGCGGACAGACGGTCACGGTGGAGATGCTCGGTAGTGCCACCACCTACTCACTACCTCTGAACCACCCCTATTAACGTCTGGGTTATACCATCCACACGGCCTTTGCCCGATGGTCACCCATCAGACTACTTATCACAGCCGACGTTCTTTAACTTCGATGATCTAAGGGGAAGTAGTGTATATATTCCTTTTTAAATTCGGGCAACGTTTAAAGAATTAGGTAAATTACTGGTTTAAATTTATGATACAGTTATTGCAAATCGGCCGAAAGATATACTTTAAATTTTGTTAGAAAATACCTTATAATATTGGCCCATATCACGTAGAAAATTGCTTTATTTTTCGAAATGTGTTTTTTACTGCCGTGACAAATATGCTGGAATGTTGGTTTGTTTACCCTGGGATCCATGAATTACGCGTGCAATTCATTTTGTTTGACAAATAATTGCTTTAAAAATTTATTGAAATGCTTGGTTTTGACAATAGTATCTAAAAAATATTTTTCATTTTAAATAAATTATCATATATATTTCCTTTATTTAATAAACTATTTTGCAGTACTTTAATTATTTGATTAGTAATTTTGTTACGTTTTACCTAACAAATTATTTTTTTAACATGCACTTACATTTAAAATGGGTGGCAATATACAAATTTACTCTTGTTTTATTCTTTTTAAAACCTAGCAAAATAGTTGCAAAATCACTATTCGTGGTGATCATGGTTCGTGTCTCCTCTGTAGTACAATGGGCAGAGTCTCTGCCTATCACGCAGGCAACCCGAGTTCAATTCCCAGCCGAGGGAACATATTTAGGTGGTAGTTATTCATTTAAATCAAGTCCGTTATTTTAAATGGCAACGTTTATCACAGTTCCTAAAATGTTTATAATTTTTATTTAAATTTTAGCAAAAAATCCCAAAATAAATTTAAATATATATATATATATATATATATATATATATATATATATATATATATATATATATATATATATATATATATATATATATATATATATATATATATATATATATATATATTATATATATATATATATATATATATATATATATATATATATATATATATATATATATATATATATATATATATAAAAAAATTTAAAAAAAGGGGGCCTTTTTTTTTTCTTGAAAAAAAGAATATATTTTAAATTTAAAAAATTATAATAAAATAAAAAGAGCTGATTTTGGATATTATAAAATTTTCCCCACCCACCCCGGGTTTAAACCCGGGAAAACGACACCCGGGGGGTTTTTTTTAATGGAATCCCCCGTATTTTTTTTTTTAAATTTTGGGATTCTACGAACACGGAAAAATGGCGGAAAAGGGGGAAAAGAGCCCAAACTACCCATATTATGAATTTATGGGAAAACAAATAAATGGCATAACAAATTATTATTTTTAAATTTTTAATTTTTTCTGAATTTCTATCTGTGGAGGTCATAAAAAATTTTTTTTTCCCCGGCCCGGAAAGTCCCGCGGGGTGGATTTTCCTAAGCCCCAAAAAAAAGGGGGGCCAACCCCCCGGTATTTTTTTTTAAAATTTTTTCCTACGGTTCTTTCCCTAATATAAAATCTATATTATATCCTATACCTATCTTTGTTAGTTTTTGAGAAAATGGCGATTGAAGATGTCCAAACGACCGCAATTTCATTTAAAGGGAAAAAAATAAACTTTAGAAAATTAATAAGCCTAAAATAATTCAGGCCATCTCTTTGGATAAATTTTTTGTTATTTTAATATTATTTTTTTATTTAAGTAGTTAATTGAAAAAAAAATTTAATATTAAATTAAAAAACTAAATGTTTCTAACGTTTATTTTTTCCCCTATAACTGCATAATATTCGGTCGTTTGGACATTTTCAATCGCCATTTTCTCAAAAAATAACAAAGATAGGGGATAGGAAAATTATAGATTTTATATTAGGAATGAGCCGAATCCCAAAATTTAAAAAAAAATACAGGGTGTTGCATTTAAATTTTTTAAATAACATTATTGGAAAAGTCAATTTTGCAGCACTTCCGGTAAAGCCGGAAAGTTTTTTATGACCTCCACAGATAGAGCCTTCAGAAAAAAAATTTAAATTTTAAAAAAAAATAATTTGTTATGCCATTTATTTGTTTTCCCACAAAACTGCATAATATGCGGGGGTTTGGACATCTTTAATCGCCATTTTTTTCAAAAACTAGCAGAGATAGGTATAGAATATAATATACATTTTATATCAGAAATGATTCGTAGAATCCAAATTTAAAAAAATATACAGGGTATTCCATTGAAAAAATCAAAGTTGATGTCGTTTCCGGGTAAACCGGAAGTGATAGAGAAAAAGTTATAATATCCCAAAAACAGCATCTTATGATATATTATAGCATCCTTAAATTTGAAAGCTATATGTTTTTATTCAAGAAAATAAAAGGCTGGGTAGTGATTTCGTTGTCACCCGGGATATATATATATATATATATATATATATATATATATATATATATATATATATATATATATATATATATATATATATATATTTATATTTATTTATTTTTATATATATATATATATATATATATATATATATATATATATATATATATATATATATATATATATATATTATATCACATGTTTAAATTTTAACAAAATGTGTTTAAGATTACTTGACATGCACAAATAATAACCAAAAACTTAGTTCATCTAATTATATTTACCAAGCGAAAGTTTCCATTTCTTTCAAATTTTGCAATCACCATGTAAAATTATTATACCTTTAATTATATATGGTAAACGAAGACCTTCATATTTTGGTACTTCCTACAGTTGGCACACTATGTTTATAATAATATATTGGGAAGACCAGAAAATTTAAAATGGGGGTTTCCCCGAAAGGGGGGTTTTTAATTACTTTATGATTCAAAAGGGAATTTAATTTATAAAAATACAAAAACATTAGCCAACTAGAAACATGTCATTTTTATTATTAAAACAATACCGGGAAAATGTCTTCCCCCTTCTCTGTATGCACTCTTGAATACTTTCTGAAAATTTCGCCATGTGACAATCCAAGGAATGTAGGCAGTTTTTTAATAATGTTTCTTTTTTCCGCCCTGAAGGGTTCCGAAGGTTGGGGCGGGAAACCCTTTGCGGCCAGTCATTGTCTCCTCGTCTGGAAATAACATGTTGCGGAAACAATTTTTGCAAGAACCAATAACGCTCCGTGGTGTGTGAAGAGCACCATCCGTGGAGCCATGCTTAAGTTATATGAAAATTTGTTCAAGGGGGCTGAAAACCCGGGTTTTTCATACCGGAAACGCACAGAGTTAATTAAAACAGCTTCTTAGGCACTTTAGGCTATGTTGTTCGTGGGGCCCTGGGGTTGTCCGAACTCCCGAACCGACAATTTTGTTTGTTGGAAGAGGATAAATGGAAGTGCACCCCGTCAGACCAATTATGTAATTTGATTTCATTTTCAAGTAGGGTTTGCAAAAAGTAAACGAGTTGGAATGTCGTTGGTTTCAGTGCTTGGACAATTTGAATTTTTTATGGATGAAGATTAAATCTTTATAAAATTCAAAAAATGACACAAACTAACGCTTGGGCTTTCCAGGAGAAGTTTTGACTGTGTTCCACAGATACTCCACGATCAATGTTTTAAGGGGTTCGTAATTTTTTTTGGGGCCTTTATGTTTAATATTACAGGAACCTGTTGTTTAAATCTCAACCCATTTCTTATAGCATGACCCAAAGGGAAAATCTCCATGTCAAAATTTTGGGGAAAAAAGTGGAAAATGAGGGGGGAACCCAAGTTTTGTTTTATAGACGCCTAAATAAAAAAAGGTTTTTTCCCAGACCACTGCTCCATGATTACTAAATGTCATACAGTGACAGATTATTTCAAAAAACAATCCATAGCCAACTATGCATAGTTACGGAATTACAACATTATCAAAACTTCCCGCTTCCGGGGACCACCTTGTATATTAGGTCACTTAATTTTTTGTTTACTTAAGATTTTGTTACTTCTTATAGTATATCAGCTAGCGTCGCATTTAAAAACCCTAAATTTATAATCCATTTTTTATGTGCACAGTAAAGTGTGCGCCAAAAATTTACTTTGAAATATAGTACACAAAACAAAATATTTTAAAAAATCTACCTTGCGTGGGGTAAAAAAACCCAAGATGATAATTATAATTTAATTAATGTTGCTTTACCTATAAGACTTCTGGTTTTAAAAAACCGTTAATCCAAAAACCTTGTACCACAGTCGAAAATGGAAGAATAATTTTTTATTTTATGAAAAATAGTTTTAAAAAAAATTAAATATCAATGGACGTTTTTCTGAAACTGGAACTTTAAGGTTTTTTTCGAAAAACCCCCTAGTTATTTTTTTCCATAGATTAATTTTTATTTAATTATTATCATTAAAAAATTAAAAGGACCAAACTACGTAAAAATAAAGTTAAATATATTAAATGTTAAGGTAGTTTTAAATAAGAGCCAGGGACAGGGAAAGGGGGGAAAAATAAACATTAGTATTTTTAGATGATTTTTTAAATTTAAAAAAATTTCCTTTTATTTTAAAAAAGTTATTAGATTTCAAATAAAGTACTTTTTTTTTAATATTTGTGAGAAAAAATTTTTTTCCAGGGAACTGTTTTGGGGACATGGGGGAATTTTTTTTGAGCTTAAAAAACTTTTTTATTGTAAAAATTTCTTTTTTTGGGATATTGAAGGGAACCCGTAATTAGGTTTTTTTTTTAAGAATACAATTATAAATGAACTATTTTTTTTATAATATGGCCGGGAAAGATTTCCCAGCTTATAGAAAAATACCCAAATACATATTATATTCTCTAATCGCATTTCAAGAATTTGTTTTTTAAATAAAATATTATTTATAAGAACGAAATAACCTTAAGGTAAGTTTACGATAAACTTTGCTAATAGTTATATATAACCATATTTTGCAAACATTTTTTTAAAAAGTTAAATTCCAAAAAAAAAAGATAGTAACATAATTTTTGATGTTTTTTAGTGTTTAAAAAAATTTTTTTAAACTTAAAAAATTAAAAATATTTTTAAAAAAGATTGGTCAATTTTTTTTGAAAAATATTTAAAAAAAAAAAAAAAAAATCCAAAAATTTTTAATTTTTTTTCCCCAAAAAACCTAAAAATTTTTTGGGGTTTTTTCAAAAAACAGTTTTAACCTGCCAACTTTTTAATTTTATGGTCCCCTCTCAAAACAACATAAAAACTATTGATTAAATTAAATTGATTTAAACTTTGTTTTTTATTTAAAAACTAAAAAGAAATTTATAAAAAAATTTTTCCGGTTTTAAAAAAATATTTTTAGGTTTTTAATAGAAAAAACATTTTTTTTTTTTTTTAATTAAATTGTAAAAAAAGTTGTTTTTTTTTTTATTTTTTTTTAATTGGTTTTTTTTTATTTTAAAGTTTAGCAGCCTGTTATTGGGGGCCCACCTATTTTAAATCGTGTTGCCCCTCTGCCATTTTGGCGTTATTCTTTTTTACATTTTGTTTAATTTCCAAAACTAGAAAAACAAAAAAACTTTTTTTCATATAAACAGATTTTGTCATCCAAGTCCCTCGTCAAGAATAAACATAAGTTTTTTTTTATCCTTAATTTGTATTTTTGTATTTTTATTTTTTTTATGGATTTATAATTTTTAAAGTAGGCCATCAATTTTTTTTTAAGTATGAGGACTGCTACTAATGAAAGTTTATAATTTTGACATATGTTTAGTTTTAGGTTTATTAAAGCCAGTTTAAAATGCAAAAGGTATAATTTATTTGAATATATAGGGTGTCTGGAAATACCGTTCGAATAATTTAGGGGGGCAATGTTTTATGAAGAAAAGTTCATATCAAATAGGTCCGCAAATGCGTAAAAGGTTGGCTTATTGGCCGAAAATTGGGTTTTATTTTTCAACGTTTCAAAAGCATTTGAGTTTTGGATAGGAATTGCTTTAATGGAAATTTTTATTTTTTACTAAATTATAATTATACTCAGGTGCGTACCAACAGGGGAGGCTTCGATTTAATATGCTCACATTTTATTAAACGTCTTATTTTTACTGATTTTTTTAGAAATTCTGATTCCGCGGTATAAATGACATAAAAAACATATTCCTGTGGCTGTTTTCGAGAAAACACTCTTCAAAGTAAATAGTCGCCCAATAATAATAAAAAATTTTACATTTAAGTAGTATCTAGTTACGGCGAACATTAAGTTCTAAAGAAAGTTTATTCTAATATTGTTGTGTTAATAACAGTGTAATTAAAAATATATTATTCTCGTCTTTTAAAAAGTGCCGGAATACTCTTTTGCTTGGGCACTCTTTTCTTTGGAAAGTGTTTTCTCAAAAACGGCTAGCTTAACAGGTTTTCTACAAGAATACCTTTTTTATGTCATTTATATCGCAAAATTAGAATTTCTAAAAAAACTGCAAAAATATGACGTTAGATAAAATGTGAACAAATTAAATCGAGGCCTTTTCTGTCGGTACGCCCCTGATTAAAATAATAATCTAGTAAAAACACTAAAAAGTACCTACCATTAAAAGCAATTTATTGGCCAAAACTCAGATGGCTATCTGAAACGGTCCCAGAGATATAATTTAAAACCTTATCCCGTGCCTTTTTGAATTCATAGCAAACTTATGAGATTTGCGGCTATGTTATTTAAACTTTTCTTTTAAAATTTAATGAAATACCTCCCTAGAAATATTTGAGTATTTCCGGAAAAACCCTGTATTTTTTAATTGTATTTTACACTTCTTTTTTTTTTTTTCCTTTGTTTAAATATTAAAGTTTTTTTGTAATAAATTTAAAATAAAAAAAATTTATTAAAAGTATACTACAGAATTTTTCCCTTCCTTGTTAGTTTAAATATATTTTATATACTGTCATAACAATGTATGGCAATTTTTCATTTTATGAAAATCCGCTCACATTTCAAAATACTAAATTTACTGCAGCTCATATAAATAAGTTGACGTGCTTATTTATGTACGTACTTCAAAATAAATGCGTTGGGGCCATAAATCAAATTATTTTAGCTGAAAATGCCGTTCATATTTATTGCCTGTTTCGAATTTTATTGTTTTGTAGCCACATCTGTTTAGATAAAAGGAAATTCAAATTTGGGTTATTGTAAAAACCACATTTTGTAAAATAGGTTTATAAAATTATTATTATATTTAGTTTGTAATAACTTAATCTTAAAATTTACATTTTTTTTCCTCTTTGTTAACATATGCTGCTATTTCTATTTTATATTTAATACAAATTTACGGTATATACTTTTTTAAAAGAAAATTTATATTGTAAATTAGTATTATATTATAGATAAGATTTTTTTTTGAGATACTCGCCTTACCACTTTTGGAAAATGGGACCTCTTCGGTCTAGGTCCCAGGGTATACGAGCTAACCCTGTCCAGCCCTATTAACCCCCATGAATTGCAGATCGCCTGCAACCCCCCAAAAAATCACAAATATTAGTTTACGTTTCGGTGGCAAGATAAAAAACAAACAAAAAATTAAACCAAATTTTAAGAAATTTTTGATCTAAAAACTTAAAAAATTCTGATAGCTGTTTTACTGTTTATGACGTTTTGTCATAAATGACATCAGCTTGTTTGATTGGTGTATGTATAGCATTCAAAAAGACAAAAAAGGTGGGTAGTATGGTGTGTTAATTGATCTTAAGTTTACCTGAATTTACTTCAGCATCAAGCATAGGTAACCATGTATTATTTAAATTAACAGATATTGATGCTACCTATGTATCTTTATTTAATAAAATAAATGCACTTTTCTTTATTTTACGTTTTTTTGAACAAGTTTCCATTGCTAAAATGCTAGAAGCATTACAGTTTATCATGTGGTTATTATTAATTGCGTGTTGACAGATTTTTGATTTGTGAAATTCTGTGTTTCTAATGTATGTTTTATGTTCTTTTATGCGTTTGGCTAATGGTCTGAAAGTTTCACCTATATAAAATTTACTACATTCACATGGGATCTTATAAAATAATTTTGTGTTTTCGTTTTATTGATGGTTTTGTTTGGTTTTGGGAAACTAATGTGTTTTTTTAAAAAGTGCAATATTAAATATATTGTTATTTTATTTGGGCCCGGAATATCTGGAAAAAAGTTGTAATAAATCTATTTTAATTTTGTCTTAAATGGGTTGTTCAAAATTTTTTAGTTTTATCTTGACTGTGCCGACTTGCCACCGAAACGTAGATTAATATTTGGATTTTTTGAGTTTTTGGGGGTTTTCTTCTTTTTTGTTGCAGGCGATCTGCAAGTTCATAGGGGTCAATAGGGCTGGACAGATTAAGCTGGTATACCCCGAGACCTGGACCGAAGAGGTCCCATTTTCCAAAAAGTAGTAAGGCGATTATCCCAAATAAAACAAACTAAAATAATATTTTATAATATTTCTTGAGTACGTGTAGCTCTATCCCGATTATCCTATATTTTTTTTTAATTTTTACAAAGCTAACCCTAAATTAAACTTTTTTTAAGGGGGTATTAAAATTAAGATTATGTAATTCACTTGGGCTTTGCTTATAAGTATTGCCTAATACTACCTTTTTTATTTTAGTTGTACAAATTAAAAAAATATTTTATAATATTTTCTAATACGGGGAGCCCTACCTGATTATCCCATTTTTTTTTAAGTTTTAAAAAGCTAACCCTAAATTTTACTTATTTAAATATTTTTTAAAAGGAGATTTAATTTAAGGTTATAAATTTACTTCTTATACGTGTAGTCTAATACTACCTTACCAAATTGAACAAATTCTAAAAAAAATTATAATATTTTTTGGGTACAAAGAGCCGGATTATTCTTTTTTTGATTTTTTTAAAAGCTAATCTTATATTAAACATATTGAAATATAATGTTTTAAAACTAGATTTAAATTAAGGTTATACAATTCACTGGGCTTTGCTTATAGATGTGGTCTAATACTACCTTACTTGTGCTATATTTGAACAAATTATAAAAAAAAAATTTTTTTAGGGAATTTTATTTTTTTTTTGTTTTAAAAGCTAACCCTATATTAAACTATTTTAAAATTTTTTTTTAAAAAAAGTTAAAGTAAAAGCCTTTTTTAACCAAAAAAAAAAAATTTATTGGTTTGTTGTAACTATTTTTTATAGACAGTATAAATATCGTCTTCTCTAAAAAATAAGATGTTCTTAAGGATATCTATCCCTTAATCAAAGTTTTAAAACTACATCATTTAGAGAACTTAACTAAATAGCTATAATCCCTAATAAATAAAAAGTTTTCCTTAGGTTTGTGTGCTTGCTTTGTTCCTGGTGACAGTTATGTTTAGTCGGTTTTAAAATACTTTTTTTAACTTTATTTATATTAAGTTAGTAATTTATGATGAATATATGCTGAAATATTTATAAAAGGGTATAAAACTTTTTTTTAATATGAAGCTAAATATAAATCTCCTCTTTCAGTTGTTTCCAGATAATAAAATATAAGGGACTTTTCTCTTTAAATTAATTAAAATTTTAAAAATTCTTACTTATCTTGATATCCATGCATTTTTAATAAAAATATATAAAGTGCTTTTCTGTAAAAGATAAAAGTTAGAGAAAAAATATATCAAATTGGTAGAAAAAACAATTTTTTTAAAAAAATCACATTTTTTAGATTTCTAAAATGATGGTTGCTACAAATTTTTTTATTAAATTTTAACAAAAATATAATTTTTGACTTTCACAGCAATTTTAAATCCGCTTGTTCCTTTATATCAGAGTATTTTTATTATTTCATTAAAATAATGTATTTAATTTTTTAATATTTTAAATTATTTTAAGTACAACGATAAAAAGGAGTAAAAATAAATCAAACTAATGGGTATAAACCCAAAAAAAATTACCTAATTCCTATTTTTACCCACCATCGTCCAGCACTACAGCTTCTTCTTCTTGGACAGATAACTTTCATTGAATAAATATTCAAAAAGATTTTATAGGTACTGTAAAAAGTGCGCAGGAATAAACTGCACAAATGCAAGCAATAATAAAAAATCTAAAGAGGACCAAAAAAAATTTAAACCAAAAAGAAGACATTGTCAGATACAACGATAATGTCCGCTGGTTTTTAGGTAATTTTTAATGAATTTACCTTTCAAATTAAACATAACACTTTTCTTTTTGGTAATATGTAACTATAATAATTATTTACGATAAAACCATCATACATTATTAAACTGATAAAACACAGTATTAAAATAACTTTACGAAAAATATTTTTCTAATAAAAATACTTTTTTATTAAATATAATCCGATATAAAAAAATCGTCAAAAATTGATGAAAAGTTATAAACTTTAAAAAATAACATCAAATTTTAACGAATCTAATTTTATCAATGCTCATTTTAAACGTTTTGACGTTAACTTTCTTCTTTGTAAAGCAATGCCCATACCTATCTTGCAACAGAAAAAGTTGTGAACACAAATCTGTGTTTTAGTTGTTTTTTGCAATTAAAAAAAAATGTTTTACTTTGGGAAAGGTGTCATTTTAATAAAAAAAGTCTTTATAAAAAAGCCATTTTTCAAAAAGCATAATTTAGATAAATTTTAAACGTTGAACATTTTTTTCTTTATTTTTTTCCTTATATCGTCGTTTTTTTTTTTATTCTTAGACAAGTTTGGGGATCTATTGGATGGTTTAGTTACAATTTCCTTTGTTTGAAAACCCTTTTCCTTTTTTCTATTCAGTAAGAGTAGACGTCTTTAAACCATGTCATTTTAATTTCGGGAAACTGGATTTTCCTGATCCCCTTTTTACCTTCAAAGTTTGAGTATCGGGTCAAGTATAGTCCCTTTTTTGTATTTTTTAAACTACTCCTTTGTTATTCAGGGGTCGTTTGACATATATAACCAAAATTGCATTTGTTTTTTGGTATTTCCATTTTTTATAGGAAGCCGTTTTAAATTTTCTTCTTCTTTTATATCGGGTAAATTAAATTTTCATAATTTTTGCCCTTTTCCCCTGAAAAAAATTTAATTATTACTGGATTTTAAAAGGCATCCTCAGCAAAAATAGAAACGGCCGCGAAAAAGTTGTAAAAAATTTTAACGATTTTGGGTATTTTAATATATTCAATAAATTAACATAAACTTGAACATGTTGAATAAAAATTTAATTTTTTTTTTTCCCAGGCATTTGGCCTCTGGAGATAGCTAAGAAGCATAGCGTACAGCATAGAATGGGGGATCGACATTGCTAAAATTGTAAAAAGTATCTGAAAATATGGACAAAAATAAAAGTGTATATGCCAAAAAATATTGATATGTGGAAACTATTTCATTGTTTTAGAAAAATTTTTTTTTATTGGTCAGCTATCGGGAAAATATAAGTGATTAAAACCAAAAAACTCCTAAACCCTAACCCAAAAAAATTCTCCTTTTTTTTTTGGGGTAGTTAGCAAATATAAATTTACACCATTAAGGGGGTAGGGGGAATTAGCATGGTAAATTTTCAAAAGCCCATTGGGAAGAAATGTGAGAAAAATTTGGCTTTCCCCACATTTATTTGGGTCAGCTGAAGTTTACCCCGTTTTTTATAACCCTTTGCTAACAGAAAATATTGGGAAAACCCTTCCAGGCGAATGTCTAACAAGGGAAAAAAAAATTTTTAACTATAAACTTCGGGCCTCAAAGTATAATGTGCCGAATTCTGCTTTCGATTTGTTTTAGAAACCTTTTTAAAAAAGAAAGCGTTGTGAATGTTACAAAACATTCGGCCCCCCAAATTTTTGGAGGGCAAGGCCTGTAGCAACTTAGACGGAACTGATGTTTGCCTTTTCAATAACTACTTTCATTACGAAATATAATACCGAAGTACTCAAACGCTCAAAAGACAAAAATTTCAAAAATTTTAATACAGAAACAAATTTGAAAAAGAAGTGTTTTACAAAAAGGAAAAAATTTTTTATTAATAATGACTTAGCAAAATTTTAAATACGTAAGTTATCATTTATAGTAAAAATTTTTCAAAATTTCAATTTAATTTAAAATAAATTTTCAGTTACCCCTTTTTTAAAATTTTCTTTTTTATTGTTCCATAATTCTTCCTTAATTTTCTTTTTAAAAAATTGGGGTCTTGGTATCATAAGAATTTTTATGCCTTCCCCCCATTTCAATTTAAATTTTCATTTTCAAAAAACCACAAAAAAATAGTAACAAAAAAAAAAGAGTTAATAACCCGGAAGATTCAAATTTTTTAAACAATTCTGGTTTCCTGCTCTGGTTCCAAATCCCGGGGCTAAATTTTTGAATAAGAAACCTGATCCTTGCCCCGCGTCGCCTGGTCACCTCGTCCCAATGCGCCCGGTTAAGAAATATTTAAAAACAATATTTTTTAAAAATCTTTTATAATTAGAGAGCAATTTGGGTTTTAAAATTTTTTTTTTTATGAATATGCAATAGATTATAAATAAAAAATTTTAAAATTTTAATTTTTAAATATTTAAAAAAAAATAATTTTTATATAAAATAAAAAAAGTTAATAATTATTTAATTTTATATAAAAAAATTATTATTTTAAAATTTTTTTTAAAATTATAAAATTTACGTTTAAAAAAACTTTTTTTGTATAGTAAGTTCCTAGCGTTCCAAATTCAGCGTTTAAAATGCGTGTTTAAAAAAAAAGGTTATTTTACACTTTTACACTGGTTTTTAAAAAAAAACTTTAAAGTATCCCCAAATAAATAAGATTTAAAAAAGGCGGTTTTTTTAACTCCAGCAGGTTATCCAGCCAAAGAAAAAGATAAAGCTGTTTTAAAAACACAAAAGTTTTTTTTTAATTAAATATATATATATATATATATATATATATATATATATATATATATATATATATATATATATATATATATATATATATATATATATATATATATATATATATTATATTATATATATATATATATATATATTATATATATATATATATATATATATATATTTATATATATAAATTTTATATATATATATATATATATATATATATATATATTTATATATATATATATATATATATATATATATATATATATATATATATATATTTTTAATAGATTAAAGAAAATATTTTACCTATAATATAAAAGATGATATAGACCTAAAAACTAACCCCTCTGAAAGCTATATACATATTTGCTCAGTCTGTATTGACGTGTACTTAGGTCCTTTAAGTTGGTGCTTAATTATTACCCTATTTGACATTTACTTCGTAAACTATAGAAAAAAATTAATTCAATTACCGGCCCCTCAAACACTGAGTTCACTGAGGACCCTCCGGAATCCGGACTCTCGGCACTGTTGCCTATTTATACTTCTTCTCTAATTATTTTAAAATATTTTAATTATTAGATACAGGCAGTCGTAAGTGGGACTGAGTTTAATTGTCAGCCTCCTTGGTATTATTAAGTGTGACTTTTATCTAACGCTGACCAAGTTTGTCTTGTTTAGGATTTAAGTTTAAACTTATGTACTTTTTAAAATATATTTAACTTATGTTTTAGCTTCTTTTGTTTGTGAATGATGTACTTCAAAAGGGTTACGAATATTGTATGACATCTTTTCTCTTTTAAGCGCTGGGTAGGCTAACAAACATTCCTTTTATAGCACATGAGCAAATAACATTCTTTTATATCCGGCAACTACTACTTACCTTTGCTTTGTATAAAGGTTTTATTTGCAATATAGTTCTTACGAATTTACAGCATTGTTTCCATTTTTTTATAACTTGGGGATAAAACCATAAAATACAGACACAATTTTGGATATTTTTGGTATTATACTGTTTATATTATCTGGTTTTAACAGGCTTTCCGATAAGTATTTTTTTCAGAATTGCAGTTTAAATATTTTGTTTTTTAGTCAACGAAATATAAAACTTTAGATGGTATTCTACAAATTGTTTACCTTCGATTTTTAAATCAATATGGCGAAAAGTGTGAAAAACAGTTTTTTGAAAATCGCAGTTTAGATATATTGCAATAATATTTTGATTTTGAAAGAACTAGTTATTGGACAGCGTCCGTCCTTAGCCTGTTTAAACAGTATATTACATGAATATTATTTTCCGGAAGACCTGAGTTCCAACTTTAAAAGGATCCAAGGTACGAATTTTTCAATAAATTGGTGACTTTAGCGGCTTTTTCGACTTTTGTCTGCGAAAGATGCACCAATAATAATGTTTTATAAAAAAACATTTTGTTTGTTTCTTTACAAAAGTCCTGTTAAGGGTATCGCAATTAAATAACAATTAAATCAAAACTTTTACTATAAAAGGAAAAATTGCAACTTTGTACAGGTTTTTCCATGTTGAAAACAAGAAAAAGCTCACTTGTGTACGGATTTTGGTTTTGTACCTTCTATGCACTGTTTTTAAAATAAAGTACTAGTGGTTGGCTATTTAAACTTAAGTACCAAACCCAGCACGTTCGGAGACATCATCTGGTACACAGATGGATCAAAAGCCGAACTGGAGCGGACGTGTACAGTGAAGTGGGGAACTCACAATTCCCCATTCCACTAGGAACACACAGTGCTATATTTCAACGGTAATGTATGCTTTACTGCACTGTGCAAAAAAAAAAACAAGACAAGGGCTTGTAAAAACAAGCGGATCTGCATAATATCAGACAGCTAGGCGTCACTAGGGGCACTAGTAAACCCCAGTGACGTCCAAGCTGACATGGGAATGCCAAAAAGCACTGGAAGTCCTGGGGGAATGCAACAGAGTAACTCTCCTGTGAGCATGGGACATTCGGGAATAGAAGACAACGAAAAGCGGATAAGCTAGCGAGACAGGGATCATCCACACCATACTTTAGACCAGAACCTGCCCCTGGAGTAACCAAAACCACAACACGAGGGCAAACAAGGTAATGAATCCGAAACAAACACGAGGAATGCGGGCTCACATTAGTGGAATAAGACATAGAAAATGCTTCATAGAAGGGTCCAACAAGAATGAGGAAAGAACTACTCAGACAAAGTGGAAAAGACTTCGCATAATAGTAGGGCTACTAATAGGGCACGATAAACTAAAAGGACCAAATAGGCTCATACAATGAAAACCAAAGTTGCTGAATGTGCGATAAGGAGGAAGAAACAGGCTACGGTATCCGATAATGTAAAGCCTTAGGCATTATTTTGGCAACCAAAAATAAGCCTACAGGAATACAGTGCGTCCCAAATTGGTGGAATGTATGGGGATCCTGGAAACCACGATAGATAGAAAATCGGTTAAGTGGGAAAGTTTGGACAATTATGTTAGTAAGCTAATCTCGCTTACTACATGGTTTTATCTATTTAGGTTTTTGGTAAATTTTAAAATCGGCCATATTTTTTTATAAGTGAATTTTTTTCAAATCTGTACAAACTTCTTTAAAGCAACTTTTTTTGTAGAATGTGACCGAAAAGTCAATTTTTATTTTCTACGTTCGGGTTTTCAGAATCATCATCAACTTTATTTTTTCATATGAACGCCATATTGGATTTTTACTCAGCCAAATAGTGCTTTTATTCTGATTTTAACAATGTATAACATGTTATAATTTAAGAGTTTATAATCTTATTTATTTCAAAAAACAAATATTTTCTCAGTTGGCCTTGATCGGGGCAAACGTCATTTTTTTTGTAAACAATAAAATATTAGTAATTGGCTAAATAGATAAGCTAAACAGATATTTTACATACATGGGTTTCGCGAACATAGCTATAACGTTAATACCGTGTTACAACAAAACTACACGTAACAAGTTAATTGAAACAAGTGAAAACAAAAACAATGAAACGTAGCTAAACTAATATTCCTACTAAAATAAAGATGTAAAATAACAACCTAAAATTCAAAATGTTTTCCATATTAACGATATTTTTTTTAAATAGCCCTAACTACCCTATGAATGGTTGACTTAGGTATGTGGAATTATCTATCAACATCCCTGGCTGAAGATGTTGGATTTTCTTTAAAATGTTGGTTAACTGCAGCATCTCGTTGTGGTTTTTTTTCAACGTACTTTTTAGGTCGTGGTTTTTTAAATCTTTCGAATTTAAGCAAATTTGTAACCAGTTTTCAAAAGTATGTTAGTTTAGGATGCTGCCTTTCAGGAAAATTGTCGAAATACGTTTGCGCAGCTTTATTAACATTTCTATTGCTTTGAAAATAACGTTGCAAAATATCAAGTTTTTCTTCAAATAATTAACGATTCCACAAAGTTGAAAAAATTTTAATAACTTACCCGAGCTAACTTGATAATGACACTAGATGACATTCGCCGGAATCAAGGCCAACTGGGAAAATATTTGTTTTTTGAAGTGGTTGAGGTTATAAACTCCCAAACTATAACATGTTAAACATTGTTAAAATAAGAATAAAAAGCACTATTTAGCTGCGAAAAAATCCAATATGGCGCCCATATGAAAAAGTAAAGTTGATGATGATTTATCAACTTTACTTTTTCATATGGGCGCAATTACATTTTGTTGTAACACGGTATTAACGTTATAGCTATGTTGGCGAAACCCATTTCGTAAAATATCTGTTAGCTTATCTATTTGCCAATACTAATATTTTATTGTTTACAAAAAGAAGTGTTATAAATAAAGGGCCTTTCCTGAGAAAATATTTTTTTTGAAATAAATGAGGTTGTAAACTCTTAAATTATAACATGTTATACATTGTTGAAATCAGAATAAACTTTCCCCATTTAACCGATTTTCTATCCATCGTGGTTTCCAAGATCCCAATACATTCCCCACCAATTTGGACAATGTATATAAACCAATAAGTCTTAGGGTAATTCAGACTGGTACAAGGAACAAGACTAGTGGGAGTATTGGTAAAAAAGAAAATGGAAGATTGGGCACAAAAAGTACCTCCTGTAGTAAATTAAGAACCAAAAAGTACAAAAACATCTTTTATTTTGCCTCTTAATTTTGCTATTTAGCTACTACGTTTATTAACCAGTGTGGCTGGTTGTAACTGTGTTTTATTTCTGTCATGGAAAGGTTTTTTCAGTTTTAAATTATATTTAGTTTTTGGCCTCTTGATGGATAAATTTATATGTCATTTCAACTTTTAATAAATTAAAGGTTTGAGGTAAATTTTAAAAATTACTATAGTCCACTTTCAAATCAGTGTTAGGTGCACATTTATCTTGTCTTCGAAGCATTTTAAAAGTCTTTTTTACTTTTTGATGCTTACTATTAAAATTAACATATACTTTTGATCAGAAATAGTTAAAGCTAAAGCATCTATTTGTCGGAGGACCAAATTTTCTGCAAAACTTTAGTTCTAACAGTCATTTAATTCCCAAAATCCTAATGTTATGGCTTACTTCTAGCAAGAGCGCGTTGTTATTAAGGGAACACGAGAAGGCTTTTTGGACCGATTTATCCCACCCTTGCTGTTAATCAGTTAATTAACCGATCCACGGTTTGGCGGTTTTAGCCAAGCGAAGCATTAATTTCGTCAAAGATAACATCTATACGTAGCACGGAATATGAGGCAGGGGAGTAATATTGGCTTTATTCGCTGGAAAAAATATCACCCTAATTTTAATTATTTTTAATCTTATAATACACCTGACTTATTTTTAATTTACTAACTTTTTTAAAGATATCGCACACCCTCTTCAATTAATGTAAACTTGCAGTAGAGCAAAAAGAAAACATACTTTGTACTTAGGTAGTTTTACTTGCCAAATTTGAAATTAAACTTTTGTCTGAATGTACAGGGTGGTCAACTAAGAATGCGAGGTACTGTATCTGAGAACCTATCCATCGTAGAGGCTTTGGGGCAAAAGAATTAAAGGGGCCCAAAAGAAAAACCTGAACAATATATTCAATTTAAAAACCCACAGGCATAATGAATCTTGTTAAAAAAGTAATGTTTCAGTTAATTTTTCAATATTAACCTAACAAAAATAAACATGAACTTTTAAGTCAGGGATAATCAGAACCTTCTTCGTTAAAGTTTTGCTGTATCTCTAAAAATAAAGTGGGAAGGATATTCAAAGTTCCGTAAAAAACACCCTGTATCTTTGCAACAGCTAAGCCGATTTGAACAAACTCGGGTAGTTGGGCTATAAATGTTATAATATTAAAATTTTGTTAGTCGCCGCTAGAAAGCTTTTTTCGACATTTTAACAGAAATGGTTAATAAAAAAAAAAAAATGCATTGGTATGATTTTTTTTTTTCATAGAAAAGTAGCTAAATGAGGCCTTAACAAGCTTGCAAAACGTTCATCTACATATCTTGTTCCTAACATTAATTTTAAGCAAAGAAAATTTTATACGGAAATCCCTAAAAATTTTTTTTTAAATAATTTTCCTGGAATTTTTTTATTTAGCAAAATAAAATCACCTTTTTTAAAAATATTACAAAATATTGCTAAATGGTAAGTAAAAAATCGAATGGGAATGGCATAATTTTTTGTTTAACCGCAGATTCACTATAGGTATATACGAAAAAGACAAAGTTTAAAAAGCCTTATCATTACTTTATTATATCTTAAAATTTAAAATAAATTGTAAATATATATATATATATATATATATATATATATATATATATATATATATATATATATATATATATATATATATTATATTATATTTTATACAATCCTTAAATTTTTATTTTGTTAAACTAAATTTTTTTTAAAAATTTTTTTATTAGGTGAGTTATGGCCCTAAAACGAACCGATTTAAAAAAAGAAAGGTCTTTAGTGCTCTCGCAAAGGCTCGAAATGCTGACCATCCTGGTCTATGCATTTCTAAAGCCTAACACATTTATAAACAAAACTACAACTTTAATTTTGGCTCTCGGTTTGTTACGTATTGCATTACTAACATTAAAATTAACAATTAATAATAATATGTGAAAATAGTATACAGAATGTTGGCAAAAAAAAACATATAATAAATTTTAAAAAATCAAACAATGATGTGCTTAGGAGTAAATGGAGGAATTTTTGAAAATTATAAAACCTAGCTTATGTTTTGCTAAACATAATTTAAGAACAATAAGTTTAAAATACAGATTGTTTAATTATAGATCTTTATTATTTTTTTTTTATTTTGCTATAATAAAATGAGATGCGTCGTAATTTTTTTAAATACAAATATCTCGAAAACGGTTGCTTATATCAACTTTTAACAGGTATACCTATTTGACGTAAAATTGACAATACAATTATTTTATGTACTTAAAATTATAAAACAGGCCACTTAAAGGGATTGTTCAAAAAGGAAAAGATTTAGGTGGCCCCCCTACTAGTAAGAACCATAAAATTATGTTCGAACCGTCATACAAAAAATACCTGGATAAATTTTTTATTTTTATATTTAAAATATTATAGTTTTTAATTTATAAAATAGAAAAATTAAATAAAAATTTTTACCCCCTGTATTTCGAAACGATGGCCTTAGGACCCATATTTGTATGGACTTTATATATATATATATATATATATATATATATATATATATATATATATATATATATATATATATATATATATATATATATATATATATATATATATATATATATATATATATATATATATATATATATATATATATATATATATATATATATATATATATATATAATTTTATAAAAATTTTGATATAGCAAAAATTGTCCAACAAAAAGGTTTAGATTGTCATTAATTTTAAAGATCAGGTAATTTTTTGTTAGGTTTATATAGCGAAATTTACTAAAACATCACATTTTTAGATTCTAGATTGCAGTTACGCCCCCTAGCGGTCATTTCAGAAATTTGAAAATATTTTCCAGCTTTTTCTCTTGGCCGTTTTAGTATAATTTCTTTTGCCCCAAGCCGCTACAATGGATAGGGTTTCAGATACAGTACCTCGCATTCTTAGTTGGCCACCCTGTACAGGGTAGCGCCTTTTCGTTGAATTTTTACAGTATTGGGATAACCACAACAGCAAATCTGTCGGCACATTCTTAAGTAAGATTTTCAAAACTCCTGCAACGGTAAGCACAGTTCGCAGCGAACTTGATAGGTCTCGGAGAGACGGGGTGTTTTTTAAATTTTAAGGATTTCAGGACACCTCTGTATATCGATTGTTTCCAAAGATGGAATACCTACCAAATATTAAAGTAAAAGAAACTCATAGGTTGTTAAAAATGTCTTTTTCACTCTATTTCATATCGGATATTTCGTTTATATTTTATTTAAGTTTTATATTCGATGGCTTTGCTGGCACTGACGTCTAGAAAAAATGTGTTTCTTATTTACATTCGATTTTATTTTTGTTGGTTAATTTAGTATTATATAAAAAATAATTATTTTACGTATACCCACGTCAGTCGTTCTTTCAAAAATTACTTTAGCGTTTATTTTTTTCCAGAATAAACTTCCGGCTCTTTTAGATATTTACAAAAATTAATAACAATAAACAGTTCCACAAAAATTACGCGCCAAGACGCGTAGGCTATTAGTGGTAAAACTGAAAACTCAGCTTTGTTTTCACTTACCATCGGCCAGGGCTTTTACGTCAGTGCATATATATTTAGTAACTCCAAGGATATTTTTTTCTGTAGTAATCCATATTACCAAAACCTACATTTTTATTTATTAACTTATTTTGGCCCCAAACTGGACTTTTATCGTTTTTCCCGCGAACTCTCTAGTAGGGTATAGCAAACATACATCGATGTAGGTTTAGGTTTAAAATATCGGGACTTGGTGATAACTTTGACATCATCATATAAATAAAACTTTATGACCAAAGTTTAGTATACCTGTTAAAATGCAGTGGTACATACCGATTTCTTTTGGTTATAATCGATTTAATACCTAAATTCCATTGTAATGGAGTTTAGTGTTTTTTTTTTTAATTAAATAATTTGTTTAATTTTTTCAAGTTTATATTAAACCAGCCATTTGCAATTTTAAAATATTTTAAATATTATAATTTCAATACATTTTTGATTAACAAAAATATACGATACTGAGTTCTAAGGTCAAGCAGACATAAATAAATCGTATCTATTTATACCCATAGACATATTTTCAAATCAGGATATTCTACTGGCTTTATTGAATATTGTTGATTGTATAGCCATCTGGCCTGTATGGACCATTATTCATTTTTGCATATAAATGCCAGAGTTTACCATAGCTTTGTTGCAAAAATCTAAAATTGAATGATGAAACCTATTAGGTTTAATTGAAATAAATCGTTAAATTCATTACAAGTTTAAATTGCAAGTCCTCGATTAACAAGTATCGTACTAAGAGCATCATTATCCAAAAAATAACAATAAATAAGTTAAATCATAGATATGAAATTGATTCTGTCAAAAAAAAACTGAACAAAGTTTTATTATTAAATAAGGTCTGATGAAACTTTAAAAGTTAAAAAAAAATATTTAAAATTATTTTAATCCTTTTTAGGATTTCTTGATTTGGGATATTAAAATTAATTTAACCTTATTTACTTGACCCTAGACTTTTTAAATTTTAAATTTGGAAATTTTGACTTAATATTAAGTTAATTTTGGTAGTCAATTATTTAGAATTAATCCTTTATAGTTTTGTTAAAGGAAAAGGGATTTTAAAGTTACCATTGGCACACAGTGGGTATTTTGGATAATTTTTGTATAAAAAAAACCTTAAGGCACCGCCCATTTTTCATCGCAGATATTTACCTTTTTCAAGAAATACTCCTAATAAATTGTACTTTCAGAATATACTGCTAAAAATTTAAAATCACTTTTTCAAATATAACTTTAAGAAAGGTTTTTACAATTCAACAAAAATTGCAACAAACTTTTTTAAAAAACAAAGACATACAGGGTAGTTGTTTTTCCTCAGCGTATATAATTAAAAAGTGTGAAAAAATGAAAGGGTCATTTTGTGCCGTTGGGTGTCACACAAAAGATTACTTTGGTATTTGTTTATATAAACGCATAAATATTAAAAAATACGCATTTCTGCAAGTCTTGGTTTTTAAAAATTCTTTGCAATTATTTGTTTTTAAAGAAACTAGTGTAAGGTTGAGTAATAAGCTTACAACAATATGTTTCCTTTGCCATTTATGTGACAATCAATTAATTTTAACTCAAAATAAAAATATTTTTTTAAATCTTTGCTTGCCAAATAATATTCTTATATTAATCTTGTTAATAAAAGCCTATTTAAACGTAAGGTTTGTGGTTCTTAATGCAATTTTATGTTTTTTTTTTAATTTTATATATTTTTTTGAATATACCTACCTAATTTAGCAATAAAAACTGCTTTATATATCTTTATTCTCTTTTCATTTTTTACTGTTTTTTTTTCAAAAATATTAATTAAAGGTGAAGTAAAAGCTTAAAAAAATAATTTTAAGGTTATGTTTTAGATGGTTTTAAGTTTAGGAGTCAATCATATTTAACTCAATATAAGACGAAAGCCGTCTGTTTCGTTGTTCTTTAAATAATATACAATTATTTGTTTTGTTATAAAAATTATATTTTTAAGTTTAATTTTATAAGTTTCAAAGTAATTTTATCATATTCTTGCATTTTTCCATAATTTTTAACCGCGCTCGCTAAGTAGAAGGTAAAATAGCTACTCTGTATCTGTTTATTTCTAAATTAAATACTTTATATATTTTTTTCTTTTCAAAAACTTTTTTAAAGTTATATTAATTTTTTAACACTACGTTCTGAGAGTAAAAATCCCTTACATTAAAAAAGTAGATATCTGCGATGCAAAAGGAGCGACCTCTGAAGTTTTGTCGTGTATAATATCATAAAAAATTTTGCCGGCAGAATATTTCAATATTATTAAAGTTTGTTGCTTGGCAATTTCATGAATGACATTTACAACAAAATCACGAGCCGTGGTTTTGTCAAAAATGGCATAAACGAAATTGCCATAAACGCATTAAACTTAAAAAAAAAAGAGAAATATTTTGCCTGCAAATTTTTTTTCCGAATTATATTTGACAAGACTATATTATGAGAAAACGAGCCAAATTTTGGGTAGAAACACAGTATTTATTGTCAGATATTTTAGGCTGACAATAGTTTTTTTTATAAAAAAATTTGTCGCTGAGAAACCATCATGTTGGTTTTGTCCAGGTAAGTGCAAGTAAGAATTTTGCCAATAAAAACAGGTCGTTGTTGCGACATTTTGCCAGTGTAAAACACTCTAATGAAATAGTCGCAAAAATCCCACTGTACGGCCTATTGTGTGCTAAACTTCTGAGAAATCAAGCAAATTATTTTAAGTTTATTCTTAAAAACATAAAAAAAGGGTTTATTTTAAGGTTATAGTTTTAAATAAAATCACACTTGGTTTTGGAAAAAATAAAGCACAAAAATTTTAAACACCACCATGGTTTTAAGAACATTTTCTTTTTTAACAAATTCAATTTTTCTATTAAATTTTTATTAAAAAAACACAACCCTAAAAGAAAAAATGTTACGCTTTTTTAAGTCTACTTTAAATACTGTCCAATATATTACACAAACCAAACTTGATAAACACAACAAATCTATATGCAAAATTAGTGCAATTCTACGGTAAAATATATTATTGTGCCAGGCTAACCAGATGCCCGGACAGTTGACATTATCAGATTAGACCAATAGAGCAGGCCGTTTTGAAATCTCTGAGGTGAAAACATCGACCTCAATAGAAATTGTTCTGCTATAGTAAATTTATGGATTCTACAGTTCACCACTTTGCGGAAACTTTTAGAAAAATGATGATTAACATAAAAAATGAAATCGGTGCTTGTCAAGTGCTTTGTAGATTATTGGTAGAGAAGATGATCGTACAGAAGAAATAAAAATTGGCTGAAAAAAACATAAAAATAACATAACACTTCTTGAGCTTGTGTCGAAAAGATTAACAGGAACTTGCTATTTTTGGGAAAATGATCCATGTTACAGTTATTGCTGTTGAAAAAAAAAGAAAAGGACAATGATTTAAAATATCCAAAAACGATAACTTTATTGAAAATTAGGCAACTAGTTATCAGAAAAACATATTAAATATTTAAATACGAGAAGAATTATTCGATTTTTAAAAAAAGCTTTATCATAGGAAAACCTTGTGACTAAGGTAGACACGTTGTAGTACAAAAAGTTTAATTATTTTTCTAATTACCAAGTCCTTCGTATTGTTTCGTCGTATCGTATCGAAGCATGGTGAGTTCCATCGCTGGGGCCCTGAGCACTGAGGCCTAGGCCCATTATGCTCTACACCAACACTTAAGCATACACAGGTTCCGTAACCCTGTACTGTCCCTTATGTATGCATATCTTTTTCACTGTTATGACGCTGTCATTTTGCTTACTAGAGCTCCAATTTCTTTACTAATGATGCAAGTCCTGTTAGGGGTAGAAATCTTATGTCATTTAGGTCAAGCCATGCCGTTCCTAGACATTTTCCTCTAATGTGCCCTAGTGCTGGGCAATCTCTAAGTATATGTATGGCGTCCTCTTTTTCCTCTCCAAACCATCAAACATATACTTGTCTCACTTTTTCCTATCTTGTTGAGATAGTGTCTGTTTCTACAATGACCTGTCAGTATGCCTGTCAGGTTTCTCATTTGCACCCTATTAAAGCCCTTTATGCTCATTGGTAAGTCCTTCTATAGGTCTTCCTCAATAACAGACCTTAATTGTCTGGCTTTTGTCTTTTTCCAGTTCTCATCGAAGCGTTTCTCTATCTCTGTCATATCTGTGTTATATGAGATTTCCACGGTATATTCCAAGTCCATTGTCCTCAGCTCTAAAATTAGCGAGTTTGTCAGCTATTTCATTTCTCGGATCCCTTTGTGTCCAGGGACCCATTGCAGGATAACTCTGGCGGTTGTCGTTAGTTTATTAATTGCCTTCCGACATCTATTCGTAAGTTCTGATCTGTGCACTGTATTTGTTAGTACCCCGATCTCTATCTTACTGTCAGTACATATGGTTATCTTTTCCCTGTATCTTCTATTAAGGCAGTATTCTATGGCTTTGGCTATTGCCCTAACTTTCGCCCGAAATACGGTTGCATATTTTCTCATTGTTCCATAGAACTTGAAGTTCGTTTTTTTTTACATAGAAACGGAAGCCTCTGCGGCCTCCTTTCCTTAATCCATCTGTATAAATAACTGTTCATTCCCTTGGTATCCCACAGCGTTTGTGAGCCCAGTCATCCACCAATGCCATGTTCACCTTGTGCATGAGGTCTAAGTGGATTACTGGGGGCATGGTATCCTGCCCTCTACCAAGTAATTAATATTATTTTTAATAATCTTGTTATATATGCACACGTTAGCAAAATTTCAAAGATAGTTAAAAGACAAATTTATTATCTCGCTATTAAGATATGAAATTGGTTAATTTGCCAGAAAACAGAAAAGCAATATTTTGATAATGAGTTCTTAAAAAAAGCGGATAGTGAATGTTTTACTCTATAAGCTAGTATTAGTTGTAATAAAATGTTAAATAATTTAGGGTTTTTATTTTGTCAAGAATTTTTTATATGATACCAGAGCAATGTAGCAAAATTGGCATATGTCTTAAATTTATTTAAAATCAAAGATGTATTGATTTTTGCTATCTAAGTGGCTCTAGAACAAGCTAAAGATTGGGCCGCCAGACTAAATATAAGAAGTGATATTACCAAAATAAATACAAGATGAATATTTACTGTGCTAAATGACGAAAACGAAAGAATAAGCTTTTGGTTTAAATAACTTTCAGAAATAAAATTCTATTAAACTATTTTGTTACATTACTATATTAAAAACACTGGCAATAGGTATTTTTAAAGAGGAGGGGGTAAGGTAACTTTATGACAAAAGATGCACATTTTTGCGAATTCTTTTAGATGACACAGTTAAAATCTATTTATTGAAACTAGTGCTTCATTAAAGTATAACATATTAAGAAAAATTTTATAAAGAAATATATAAAACACGGCAATGTTAGCAATTAGTTGGAAGTGTTACGGAAAAAATAGAATTGCTGTGCCTCTCATAACTAGGTGCTAAATCATCTGAAGTCAAAAAATCAATTTTTTTATGTTAGATAATCTTTTTTCCCAGGTAACGCTGGGAAACTCTCCTGTGGGTACCAGAACATTCGGGAACAGAAGGCAACGAAAAAGCAGATGAGCTAGCGAGGCATGGATCATCCACACCATACTTTGGACCAGAACCTGCCCTTGGAGTGACCAAAACCACAGCACGAGGGCAAACCAGGGAGTGGATCCGAAACAAACCCGATGAATACTGGGAAAACCTCAGTAAAGTAAGACATGGAAAAAGCTTTATAAGGGGCCCATCCAAAAGAACGAAGGAAGAACTACTAAGACAAAGTAGGAAAAGACTTCGCATAACAGTAGGGTTGCTAACAGGGCACGATAACCTAAGAGGAAACCGACACAAGATAGGCTTATACAATGGGGACCCAAGTTGCAGAATGTGTGAGGGAAGAAACAGCCAACCACATACTATGTGAATGTAAAGCGTTAAATCACAAAGGACAGGCATTATTTGGGCAACCGAAAATGAGCCCACAGGAATATATCAACCAACCAGTCTCGGGGTTATACAGACTTGTAGAAGAAACAAGACTAATGGGAGCATTGGTATAAAAGACAATGAGAGATTAGGCACAAAAAGCTCAAGAGGCTGCGCTGCCTCCGGTAGTGAAAGACGGCTTACAGGAAGAAGAAGAAGAAGAAGAATGCTGTGAGGGTTTTTCGAAATTTTAATTTTTTACTTTTTGGGAATACTTTAAAGTGAAAAACGTGATTTTTGCGAAAAAATTGGCTAATTTGTTACTGTAAAACAAAAAATAATAACAAAAAAATATTTAGCGTTACCTCGTAAATTATGTACAAAAATATTGTTCGAAATTTTAAAAAGACCGGTGCAGTGGTTTTGAAGTTATTAGGGGCACCGACTTTAAAAACGTGAGCTGTAGGAAAAACGATTTAAAGTTATCGACGTTTATATACGAGTTTTATCGGCTTACCTTACTCACCGTTGTATTTTTGTTAGTTTTGCTTCCATTAAATTTTAAAAAATACAAAAAAAGTTTAAAAACCTTACCCCTTCCTTAATAAGCCTCAGTCCAAGTTAATATATAAATATGAATTACTTAACAAAATATTAATGATAAATGCGGGTCTTTTTGTTAGCTTGGTTGACTGTAATAAATCAAAACCTGATTTGAATTGAAATTGCGGTCCTATATTTTGCAGGAATTCGTTATTTAAAGCCGCAGACTACCTTAATTAAGAGAAGCCTTTACTTTGGCGCTACTAATTAAGACAGAAAATACGGACAATTTTAAACGAAATATGTTTTTGTAAATGCCAGACATCCATTAATTTTGTAGCTACCAAAGAATGTTTAAGAAATTTACAAAATATCCTAATAAGTAAAAATTATTTTTAAGGTATAAGTTAGGTTAATTATTAAAATTAAAACATAGTTTAGACTGGCAAATAATTTAACGTATAAGTATCACACAATATATAATTTGAATCTATGCAACACTTGATGTATTCAGGAAATATCCTGAAAAATTAGATTACACGCACTACAATGATTTTTTTATCTTTGGACAGTCCACTAAGACTGAACCTAAGTATCTAACGTACTGTGGGTTTGTTAAATTCAGTATTATTTAATTTTAAAGTAATTACAAATTATAATTTCTATTCCTGAAATAATCTTGTGCTTTGATTGCAAGAACTTTTTTCCACAAAATTTTTGGTCAAATAATTTTTTACATTTTTTACATAAAGACAATTTAATTTGAATGTTTAATTTATTGTAAAATAAAGATTATTGCAAATAATACAATTACCAAAATAAATTAAGTAAAGATGTCTAATTGCCTGCAATTTTCACATATAATACCCCTAGAGCATATATTATTGCCGGGAATTTTTTTGAGTACATGAATTTTTTGAAAAAAATCACGAGTTGCGAAGCGACAAGAGGGAATTTTCTTTAAAAATTCATAAACGAGACAAAAAATTTCCCGCAATTGATACAAGCACGTGGGAGATTTGGTAATAAAATTTTATACCGGAATTATATTTAAAAACAAAACATATATAGGTATAGTCATATAGTTTTTGCTGTATATTATCTTTGTTTGTAGTGAATATTGACATTTCCTGAAACCTAGTAAAAAAATTATATAAATTAGTAATTTTTATATAAGAATGTATCTATATAGTAAATTTTATTTTACTAGGGCACGGGAAAAATAAGTAAAAAAATCTCCCGCAATACGAACATCACTTTCATTTTTAATCATTATTGACATTTCCCCGAAACCCAGTAGGAAAATTGTATAAAAGAATCAATTTTATATAAAAATCTATCTGATATTATATATTTTATTTTGCTAAGGTACGGGGAAAATCAAGAAATATTTCCAAATATACGAACGTATCTACTTTCATTTTTAGTCAATATTAAAATTTCCCTGAAACCCAGTAAGAAAATTGTATAAAATCAATTAATTTTATTTAATATTTTATTTTACTAGGGCATGGAGAAAGTAAGACAAAAAGTATTCCGCAATACGAACGTATTTACTTTCATTTTTTAGGCAATATTGACAATTTTCCAGAAACTATTAAAAAAATGAATGTAATCGATAATTTAATAATAATTCTTTGACATATTTTAAAATTTTACTAGGGCATGGGAAAAGTAAAAAAATATCCCCTGTACGATACGATGTACCTTCTTCCTAAATATTAAAAATAAATATTGCATGAAAAAATATTATTATTGTCTAATTATATGATAGCTGTCATGTGCAGGGAAATTTCAACTTATTAATTTTACGTCTACATGCTCATCTGAATAAAAACTTTCAGAAAATTTGCTGGTTACCATAGTAACAATATCGAAATAAAGCATCTTATTGGTTAAAAAAGACTGATATAAAATTTTCTGCGGACATCCCTTTTTAGGTTTTAAACGTTTTCTGCATCTATCTATTTAATTTTCTGTAGATTCTACGCCTTAAATTCTCTTTACTTTCAGCTTCTTATCTTTCAATGTTAATTTTTCTAGGTAAAAAGTCCCAAAAGTCTTTGATTGGACAAGCCTGGGGCATTAAGAAGTGGTTGTTTTGAAAAATTGTATGTTAAGCATTAAGCCAGTTTTTGTGCGTAATGGCCTGATGCTAAGTCTGTCAACATTATGTCATCTTCAGCATAATTCTCTGTATAAAATTTGCCAGTTTTGAATATGGCGCTAATTATTTAATTTTACCCGTCTACATAAGACATGGATATTTCTGTAGTGACAATCGCGAACCAAACTAACAGTTTTTTGGTTTTCCATGCTGCAGGTATAATTTTTTATATATTATAAATTTAATCTCTATATTATCCAAAGTAAAGTACTTCTCACCATCCAGGAGAATTACTCCTTCATTAAAAAAATGAATTCGCTTTAATGTCCTACAAGATTATGGTATCCGTGCCAACTGATTTGTCGTATATTGTGCATGTTTTCTTTGTTTTTAACATTTTGGACCATCTCCAGCTCATTTCCTCAAAACTTTATCTTAAGAAGTGCGATATTCATCTTTGTCATTGACACTTTAACTGCTGATTTAGCCCTCCTCACGAATCTATCGACCTTTTCCTGTGTACAACTCCGGGATCTTCCACTTTTTAGCAAATTTACGCATGGTATACCCTGCTTACATCCAGTTATTGTACGGTAAATGATAATGATTTTCGAACATACAAACTTTTGAGTATTCATTCAACGAAATTTTAAATACTTTTTAAAAGTTCTAAATTATAAGCTATTTTAAACCAAAACATTTTCTAAACTAAGTTGTCAAAATTAAACAACGCGGATTTTTTGTTTTCAAAACCAAATAATTATTTTATTATTATTACTTATTTGACTTGAGTGAATATTGAGCCAAAACGTTAAGGCATAGTTTTTTTTTAAGTTTTAAGATCTATAGTGACTTGTTTTCTTCTTCTTTATTTTTTTCGCACCAGGGTGAGGTTCTGGTTTCACCATACCAAAGGGTTTTCAACATATATTTTTTTTAATAAAGATACACTACTATATATTGTTACACCAGCATAATTAACTTTCATATATAACACGTTTAATTAAGTAAATTTGTTTAATTATTGATTTATAAATTGGGCTTGAGTTTTAATTTAAACGCTACAGTAACTTTCTTTTAGCAACAACTTTATTTATCCCCAATCCAAAGAACAAATAAAAAACTTCGTGAGTCGCATCGATAAGTAATCCCCCTGATTCCCCAAAAGTCAGTGCGGATTTACTTATGGAAGGTCCAAACTAGTCTAACCGGAAACTGCTTGAAACTTGTTTAAATATTTAGGTTGATTTGGGGTCCACATTTAATTTGTAGGAGGTCTAAAAGGAGTTTTAGAGATAAATTTATTGAAAGAGTTTGTAAGAATATCGGTAAGAGGTAAATTACAAATTAAATCTACATTTTTCTTGTATAAGTCTTTCAATACTTAGCTTTTATTGCAATAATTGCAAAAGTTCAAATTTATTGTCCAGCGCCATAAATTTGTTGGAAGTAATGACGCTTGCCTAAAATAAAAATAATTTAAGTAAACTAGATTTTAAGTCTACAGTAATTAAACTAAGGAAATTAGGATTTTTATCTATGTATAAAGTGTTTATTTTTAATGACCAATTCAACAGTTCAAAAATTTTAATTTTTCCTTTGATCTTCTGTGTAAAATATGTTTTTTTATAATATATGACTGTAATATTTTCCGCCGAAAACCTTTCGAAAATCGCTTGAAAACACTCAAAAAGAGCAAAGAAAATCGAACGCAAATGTGAAATATGCGGATTAAATGACAATTTTTTTTATTTTCATAGCAATGTATGCAAAAAAAGTGTATACCTGCTATGTCGTTTTTTAAGTGATGGACGGTTTTTTATTTTTTTAATAATTATTAACAAAATACGAAAAAATTGTATAAGCACCTTATTAGAAAAGTGATTTTACTTGACTGATATGGTATTGCTTCTTGGATTCAAACGTACCATACTTGTCACGTAAAATTCCACTTTTCTGTGACGTGAAGTTTAGGTAGGGATACATCTAAATTTTTATTTTTGATGAGTACGTTTTCATTAGAAATCGTTTTTAAAACATGTTGAAGAACTTCACCGTTGCTCACATCAATGATTCTGTCTTTGAATATGTCAACTTCTAATTTAATTCTAATTTTCTTTACTAAAAGCTCATTTTTATTTGGTTCATGTTGGAAAGCTTTACTATTTTTAGATAATGTCAAGAGATGGTTGGAGATTTCCTGTTGTTGTTGTACTGCGTAATATACTATTATTGACTCGTATAACGCCTTGGATAAAAAAGACCATCATTATGCGTTTTTATTGACTTGACCAAAGCTTTTGATACGGTTTGCCATAAAAACCTCTTTCAAAAGCTTGAACAAAACTTTATCAGAGGCAGTGTATGTACTTAATTTGTTTAAGAGTTACCTTAGTAAAAATAACAAGTACGTAAAAATAGATGATGTAAAGAGTGACATATGAGCTGTCACCTGTGGTATGCCGCAGGGAACAGTCCTTGTTCCACTTCTGTTCACAATATACCATTTTTTTATTTAATATTTTAAGAAAAAACTAATTTAGGGTTAGCAAAACTATTCAACTTTTTAGGTATTAGTTTTCTGGCTATAAATAATACCAATTTTATTGCCTAATCCATGGACTATTTATTAAGTATCATATGGTAATAGTTTTAATTCCTAACATATAGCAATATTATTTGTGATGATTACGCACTAGCTTAGACGAACACAAAATTTTACCCCATATTTTCTAACTGTAAGTTAAAACTGGTTTCTGAAACATGTCAATAGATTGTACAGTTTTTATTTTTATTTCATACTGTCTAGTAGACCTTTAATTATTTTATCAGTTTTATACGGCCGAGTGATGATCTCGTTGTTAAATTTAGCAATGGACTTAGCAATTGTTAAAAGTTAACAACGGTTTAGAATGTTTAACAAAATGTCAGATTTTGACAGGTTGCCTACTAAAATCATTGAATACCACTGACAATGACGTTTTGTTAAACATTCTAAACCGTTGTTAACTTTTAACAATTGCTAAGTCCATTGCTAAATTTAACATCGCGTGAGTCCGGTAGGTTAGTCATTACAGTAGCAGAGCCGGTAAGTGTCGTTAATCAACACTTACCGGACTGTTTCATTATTATAAATCAAAAAGACATTTAAAAATATGTTAACATGACATTTTCATCCACTTGTTTCACTTCATGTCCTTTCTTTCACTGGCAAAACACTTGGTATTCTTTTTCATGCCTTGCTTCCGACTTCGTAGGAATCAATTTTTTACTTGCTTCATGCGATTTCGACATTATTATGTCGGGAACGGTAGAACAATCCACAACGTTTATGACGTTTATTTTAAAGTGAAAAATATCTAATGAAGCAAACAATAGCAACGACTATTAATACAGGGAAAAAGTGATGCAATTTTTAGAAATATAATATGATTTTTAAATTTGAATTTAAATAATGATACAGAACGGACTTATAGTATGAAATAACATACATTACGATACACGTCCGGTTACAGTAACTTGTTTACGAATTCTTGACGCGGCTCCTAGAGTCGCCTCGTCCATAATGTCTAACTCGTACTGTAACAGGTAATCTACCGGACTTGTAACGTAAATTACTATAAAAAGTACGTGCTATTAAAAGAACTTTGAAAAATATATACACGAAATTAAAAGCATGTTTTTAAGAAAAGCTATAAAAAAATTAATCTCTTTAATGCATCTTTATCTGACAGCTTTACCATTTATTCTATTTTAAAGATATATTACTATAAATTTTTATATAACACAATTTTCACCAAATTAACACAAAAAATTCATCCCATTAGTGTAACATTCTAAAAAATTCTTTTCTGAGGAAATAGTTTAAAAAATTATTTTGTAGCCTTGTTTTATGGTATAAAAAAATATATAATTTTTAAATTGCTTTGTAAATATAGCCTTATGGATTCTTCTCAAAAAATGTAATTTTTAGGTTTTTAGTATTTTTAAGCATAGATTGTGCTGTAAAAATATTTTTTGTCAAATTTAAGACACGCTGTATTTTTAAACGTTATTACAAGTTTTTACAAGACATTTATTTTTAGTGCTTTACAAAAAGCAGACAACGGTTCTTTAATAATATCCTATTTCAAATTTGGTAGAAAAGCAAAGTTATAAATTTGTCTGTAGTCAAAACACATTAATATTCCTTAACGACTATTATTCTTCCTTTGCCCTACTTTAACATTTTCAGACTCGCTTAAGGTAAATTATTATGACGATTATCCAGGTAGATATAGCTTAGTGTAGTTTTAATTTATTTATTTTTGATTTAAAGGTGTTTTACTTATTGTTTAGTGTTTTTTAATATACAAAGGTACTTTTTTACATAATATTGATAACATACTTTTTAAAAATTGTTAGCTTAAAAGGCTTTTTTAAAAAAGAATGTATGGGACAAAACGCCCTGCGCTAATAAACATATTTTTAGGCAAAAAAGAATCTAAGATACAGATTTCTTTTAAATCATAACACTGGGTTACAAAAAAACGTGGTGTGTATTGGGTGTCGGACAAAGATTTTCTGGTGTATTTTTTTCCGCTAAACACGAATCTAAAGTCAAAATTGGGGGTCAAACAGCAAAGATCGAGAAAAACCCAGAAGAACCAATACAGTACTTTTACCGGCAAAAACCTGCTACCACGGAATGTTTGGACTACGACTATATAAACTATAAGAGATTCAAAAAATTTCGATAAACAAAAAATATAGCTTTGTTAATTGTCTATAGAAAATGTTATATAGATATTTGAAAAATAAAGGAGGCATAAAAAAAAAGTAATTTTTTCAAAAATTTTATTCCAAAATAGGAAAAAATATTTTTTTATTAATGTGATTTTTGTTTTTTTTTTATTATAAATCATTTATTTTATTTACTTTAATTTTAAATCAGTTAAAATTTGCAAAAACAAGAAAAATAAAAAAAAATCAAATTGTTTCTAGGTAGCATACCTTGAAAAAAACCTGAAAATTCGGTTTTTTGATTATGACTCGAAAAATATTGCATTTGGACAAAAAGGTTATATATCTTAAATTAAATGTCTTGTAAAAATACATACTTCATTTTTTATAAAGTTTCGTGTATCTTTTATAGTTTTTGATATAATGACGTTTTAAATAAAAAAAAAACGTTAATATCTGAAATTACGCCTTTTCTCGAGTTTTTGTTGTTTAATCACCAATTTTGACTTCAGATTTGTGTTCAGCGGAAAAAAATACGCCAGAAAATCTTAGTCCGAGCCCCAGTACACACCAGTTTTTTAAGTGAACCTGTGTAATTATTAAGAAATTAGAAAAAATTTAAGAGCATTACTTTGCAACTGTCACCCTTTCTCCAAACTGACATCCTGCACTCCCATCAACCTTTTTTTAAGTTTTTTTTTTGGGATAGTCCACCAAGTCTTAAAGCCTCAGTACTAAAGTATTGTCAGTGTCCTTTTGCAAAGTACCAGATTGTTTAATAACACAGACTTAAAACAAACAAAATGGAAAGTTCAGAGTCACTCTAGATTGTCTAAAGAAATTTATTAAAGAGACATATTGTGTTTTTTTATATTGACATCTGCTAAGTAAGTTATTATATTGGCTTATTCCTACGAGCCGTAAAAATATCTAAAAATAAAGGACAGAACCCCTACAGCTTATTGGTGGGGATAACATGTTTATGCCAATTAAGGTTATTCTCTCAATTAAAGCACACTAGGTTAATAACTTTTTATTTTGCAGAATGGTAGCTTATAAGTAAAATGTAAGTATTAAGATACTTTTTTTTTACAGCCCTAAAATTGTTTTAAAAAAATAAATTAAATATTATATTATAAACAAAAAAAAGGGTTTTAAATTTCTATAGAAAAATTATTAGATATTTGAAAAAAAAAAGGGGGCATAAAAAATAATTTTTTCAAAAATTTTATTCCAAAATAGGGGAAAAATTTTTTTTTTAAAGTGATTTTTTTTCTTTTTTTTTTTAAAAAAGTTTTTTTTTTTTTTTTAATCTTAAAAAACTTAAAATTTGCAAAAAAAAAAAAATAAAAAAATCAATTTTTTTTAGAGGAAACCTTGAAAAAAAACCAAATTCGGTTTTTTTTTTATGACTGAAAAATATTGCATTTGGACAAAAAGGTTATATATCTTAAATTAAATGTCTTGTAAAAATACATTTTTTATATATCAACGTTTTAAATAAATAAAAAAAAAACGTCAATATCTGAAATGACGCCTCTTCTCGAGTTTTTGTTGTTTAATCACCAATTTTGACTTCAGATTTGTGTTCAGCAAAAAAAAATACGCCAAAAAATCTTAGTCCAAACCCCAGTACACACCAGTTTTTTTAGTGGACCTGTGTAATTATTAAGAAATTAGAAAAAATTTAAGAGCATCACTTTGCAACGTGTCACCCTTTCTCTTCAAACCGTGCACTCCCATCAACCGCTTTTTTAATTTTTTTTTCTTGGGACAGTCCACCAAGTCAAAGTATTGTAGTGTCCTTTTGCAAAGTACCAGATTTTTTAATAACACAGGACTTAACACGATTTACAGGAGAACTCTACAGACTAGGAATAAAGAAACAA